>LGRX02015734.1:0-31624 GCA_001247695.2 Cymbomonas tetramitiformis | reverse complement strand
CCCACGCCTATTCCAAATTGCATCAGTTGTCGGGATTTATACGATACTTATATATTCGCGATGATTCGCAAGACTTACCGATTTGGGACAGGGTACGGGCGCTGGGAACTCGTCGAATTGTCCTGATGACACATGATGACTGAATGTCACGGCTGCGTCTATCGCGCGAGACAATGACCACAATGAACGTCGCCGGCAGCAGACGGTGAACACATGTGATGTCACATCGACATCGCGGACACCATTGCCGCTGCGCTGCCGATGCCGTTGCGTGACTGCTTACTCGTTACAGTACTCGTTCTTCGTTGACCCATCCCAATCCGCAATTGCATCGTAAAATTC
This sequence comes from Cymbomonas tetramitiformis, assembly GCA_001247695.2. Classification (NCBI taxonomy): domain Eukaryota; kingdom Viridiplantae; phylum Chlorophyta; class Pyramimonadophyceae; order Pyramimonadales; family Pyramimonadaceae; genus Cymbomonas; species Cymbomonas tetramitiformis. The sequence goes on along the minus strand of LGRX02015734.1, from coordinate 31,282 downwards.
TTCAGCAACAGTACGCAATTTCTTCAACGTTCCGCCGCCTCATGGGGCGAACGGTGCTGTGACTGCTGTGATACACGCAGGGATTTCCAAAGTGCTCGGCTACTTTTATTTTTCAGTTCGCTTATCATAATGTGTAAACTTATGATACTATGTGTGCGCAGGTCATGTCGCAGGTATCCGATAGCGAGGAGGGACGCGCGCTCTTGAGATGTGGAAGTCGAGGTTGGCGAATGCCAACCTTGCTTGGGATGAAACCCAACCATATCGAACTTATCGTATATATTTCACGTTTGCATCCTTGGCATCTATGCAAAGTATGAGGAGCATTGAGCGGACATAAGTCTTAGGCTGTTTTGGTTTTGGGTTCATGGCGCATTCGTGACCTCTTGGGGTGTGGAAGTCGAGGTTGGTCTAAACCAACCTTGCTTGGGATGAAACCCAACCACATCGAACTTATCTCATCGGTACATTTTTCTCAATGAACCTGTAAGGTTTGAGCCTCAGACGGCTAGGACAAGTTTGTAGGCTGATTTTGTTTTCCACGATTTATTACGACCCCAAAAAACAAAATCAGCCATCGCCTTAACGTTCTCGAAAGACCTTCAAACTTGTAATATACATTACTTAACTAAGATAGGTGCGATAAGATAGTCCGATGTGGTTGGGTTTCATCCCAAGCAAGGTTAGTTTAGACCAACCTCGACTTCCACACCCCAAGAGGTCACGAATGCGCCATGAACCAAAAACCAAAACAGCCTAGGACTTATGCTCACTCAATGCTCCTCATACTTTGCATAGATGCCAAGGATGCAAACGTGAAATATGTATATCTTAATACGATACTTTCGATATGGTTGGGTTTCATCCCAAGCAAGGTTGGCATTCGCCAACCTCGACTTCCACATCTCAAGAGCGCGCGTCCCTCCTCGCAATCGGATACCTGCGACATGACCTGCGCACACATAGTATCATAAGTTTACACATTATGATAAGCGAACTGAAAAATAAAAGTAGCCGAGCACTTTGGAAATCCCTGCGTGTATCACAGCAGTCACAGCACCGTTCGCCCCATGAGGCGGCGGAACGTTGAAGAAATTGCGTACTGTTGCTGAAGAATTTTACGATGCAATTGCGGATTGGGATGGGTCAACGAAGAACGAGTACTGTAACGAGTAAGCAGTCACGCAACGGCATCGGCAGCGCAGCGGCAATGGTGTCCGCGATGTCGATGTGACATCACACGTGTTCACCGTCTGCTGCCGGCGCCGCGACGTTCATTGTGGTCATTGTCTCGCGCGATAGACGCAGCCGTGACATTCAGTCATCATGTGTCATCAGGACAATTCGACGAGTTCCCAGCGCCCGTACCCTGTCCCTACCGATTTATTGCCCATCGTACTACTGTCGTAGGATAACGGCCGAATATTGGATGGGACGATTTATAGCATGATCTCGTTCACCGCATTACCTTTATGTGCAACGCGAGTCACAGATCGATGAATTATATATTACACACGTTTAAACACAGTCGAATCCGAAAAGTGAAAATATACAGTCATGCCACGGCACGCACCCTTCGGTTCCGGAAAGCGCGTCCAGTAATAATTTATTATACTCGACAGGTGCGAGGAAGACAGATACACTGTCCGGCTAAGCCCGCTAAGCATGAAACTGATAATCACATAAACAGTGTCTGGCCGGAGCTTTATGCTCTCGGAAACCCAGACAGTAACAATGACTGTACTACTGTACTGTACTACTGTACAGTACAGTGCTAGGATGTCACGGACACGAAACGGGAGCAGGGTCAGGCTAGGGGCTAGTCAGAGCCCATAATAACTAAGCCTAAACCCGAAGTCCAGCACACCACCCGTGGGTGTGACTACCTAGCAAGGCAGGTACAGTATATACAGCCACGAGATACAAACAAACACCTAACATTCACTTCGGTGGAAACCGATCACTTCTAGCTGGGTGCCGGGGTCTTGACCCGGTCATCCCACTACTGGGCTAAAGCTAATCAAGCTACCAGGATGAACTGTAAGAAACTCAGCCACTTTGAGGCTGGTCAGCGGAGCCGAGTTCAGCGGTCGGGATGCAAATACAGAAGAGTCCCGAAGTGAATTGCAAATTGTCTGTCACCGATTGAACACCACCAGACCCAAGTGGGCAAGGTGGCTCCACAGCAGAGAATAAATCCACTGAAGAATTCTGATAAATAGATCCCCATGGTGTTGTGAACTTTGAAGAAAGAGATGAAAACAGAACTCGATCGTCGGGCGGCCAATCACGGATGTCCAGAAAGCCAAGCGGCGGATCCGAAGCAAAGAAATCTCCAGTAGACCGATGGACGGTGACTCCGGGCTCAACCAGGCCCCTGTCACCACCGCCCACGGCAACCAGAGATGCCGTAGCACTGGCCAACAGAGAACAGCAGAGAACCGAAGACATCAACGCACATCGGATAAAGCTCGGCGGAGCCCGCGGACGGTACACCGGAGCTGCTGCTGGCGATGCTCCCCTGTCAGAGCCATGCTCAAGAGCGCCGAAGGAGTCAAAAGCCACTCGTTGCCCGCCGTCAGAGTCATTGTCAGAAAGCCGGTCGTTGTCAGAGCCTTCAGAGCCAATGTCAGAAGCCTCAATCGTCATGCCAGCAAACAGCGGAGCCGGTGCAGTGTCGCCAAGCTGGAGCGATGGGACAGAACCGGGCAAGCCGAGAGAGCCAGGCATAGCCACTGGCGGGTCATGAGCCGTGGGCACACCACCAGCCACGAGTGCAGAGGGATCCCGAACCGCAGGCGGTGGCGGAATCGAACCCCGTGCACCCGAGTGGAATGTGGCTAGAGGAAAGTGAGCCTCGCCGTCATCGCCAGCTGCCGCATCCTGAGCGGAAGCCGCCGCATCCTGAAAGTGCTTCAGAGACGTGGGCTCAGCCGTCACAAAAGAATGCGCCGACAGCTCGCACACCTCTGGGCGACCCTCCATCGTGCAGAGTGACTCGAAGGCGTGCTCATCCCCCGCGTCATAGAAACGCTGGAAACGAACAGCCAAGCAGTCAGACTCGTAGTCTTCAACTGCACCACAATAGTGGGCAGAGTGAAGACCGCCATTGGGGCATTCAGCATGCCAGTGCTTCAAACCACTTTGTGCACACACCGCATTCTTGCAGTGGGGCACGAAGGCACCACTCCTCTTGTCAAATGAGACAGGAGGAGCGGTGCCAAGTGGTTTAACACCAGCACGATGATGCTTAGCAGCAGAGCGGGTAAGGTGCTTGCCCGCAGGCGGAGGCCCTTCCCGCTTCTGCCGCTTCAGGTCACGAATGTCCTGTTGCATGCGTTCCAGCTGCTTCTGCAGACTGGACAACGCCGCAGCCAGGTCAGACGCGCCATCGCCGAATGACAGAGCAGACACAGGGGTGTCAGAGACTTGCAGGCCGTGGCGGAACTGCTCCCGCACACGAGCCTGAATAGTCAAGAGAGACACGCCCTGCCGCTGGTCAGCCCGAGCCAAGGAATTAGCCAAATCACGGTACAAAGCCGAATTGCCGAGAGCCTTGAGAAACTGCCGTTTCACCGCGTCCTCTGGCAAGTTGTGGGAACGCTGAACGTCCCTCAACAGGCCATTGAACTCGCGGATGCCACGGTCAGGATCTTTGCTGCTGGGGATGCGGACCGCCAGCAGCAACTCAAAAGAGTCAAAGGGCTCTGAACGTTCCTGGAGCATGCGTACCACCTCAAGGGCAGCACGCTTGCCATCTCCAGGAACGTCAGACCCAGAGGCCTCAAGCCAGTCACGGGCAGGCGAGCCAGGGCGAGCCAGAAATGTCAGAGCCGAAAGCAATAATTCATTTGCCTCATGTCTCGCCTCAACTGCCATGTCAGTCAAGTCAAACAGGGGAGCAAACGCCGTCGACTGAAGCACAAACTGAGTGCGGAGCTCATGCATTAATTGTGAAAAAATGTCCACAGCATCTGCCTCTGTCCCTGCAAAGCGCTCCGATTTGTCGCCAAGAATCTTCGTGGCAACGGTTTTTGCAACCTTTCTGTCGAAATTTTCACGGGCCAGCTGCTTACTACACTTGTCCAAAACTTCTCTCGCAGCTGCGGTGGTCGGAGCCGGCAGCTGCGGGGTGTGTGGCGTCGCAGAATGCTGCGCACCCACATCATCGAAAATAGTTTCTAGTCTACGGACGCGAGACCGCGTCATGTTGTTCGTCGTGGTAACCATGATAGATAGAGACAGGGGAGAAGGCTGAGCTAAACAGGGAGATGGTGAGAGAACGCTTACAGCGGCCAGATGCTTTGTAGAAGTCTCAGTCGACAGATCAAAATCCACAGGTCGTAAGCGAAACCATGAGAGCGGCCAAAATTCAGCCACGTGTGGAACGACCTCGCCGGAGCCAGCGGCGCACGAAACAGAATAACTCTCGCTGCGACGATGCTTCTGTAAAATTAATCCGTCACCAGCTGATCTCCTGCGCAGCGAAGGCGAGCACAATGCGTGCCGCCATCACCGCCAAGCTAAAAGGCCATACCGCAAGCGTAATTCACCACCGCCCAAGTGGGCGCTCAACCCCTCCTACGTCCTACTCAGCCGAACATGGCAACAGCAAGGCGCTGTGCCATCACCAGAATCACCGGAAAGCCGGTGCGGCCTATAACCTGCGAGGAAGACAGATACACTGTCCGGCTAAGCCCGCTAAGCATGAAACTGATAATCACATAAACAGTGTCTGGCCGGAGCTTTATGCTCTCGGAAACCCAGACAGTAACAATGACTGTACTACTGTACTGTACTACTGTACAGTACAGTGCTAGGATGTCACGGACACGAAACGGAAGCAGGGTCAGGCTAGGGGCTAGTCAGAGCCCATAATAACTAAGCCTAAACCCGAAGTCCAGCAACAGGTAACGTCAACCTCGTGGATGATGAGACTCCTACCGGAATATCCAAGTACACTAGATATCAGAAAGTCCCGTACTCGTGTGGATAAACTGTATAAGATAAATAAACCCTAAGCTAGATATACCCGGAACGGTCTCGGACGGTCTCGGTGTCTAGCCTACCTGTGACACAGCGTGTGTCACAGTACGAACCTACAGATCAGTCAGTAGTCCAGTGTTGGTCCTAGGAATCTGTCATAGGGACCTGCACCGGGACTCCCAGTCAGGGCTGCCTATACAGATTTCAGCACACCACCCCAACACTGTGGGTGGTGACTGGCTAGGAGAGTCAGAAAATGTAAGGCTGTTAGTGTTAGGGCAGGAGCTAGGTGACAAGTCTAACTGCCAATCCAACTGTGCTATTCTGATACACAAATTGGAAACCTGTAGGTAGCACGTGAACAAAAGCATACGGGCAATTAAGGCACCGCTAAACAAGTGAAAAGAACCGTGCTAGCAAGTCAGTTTGAAGATTATAAAGGTGTCAAAGCAAAACATAAACCAGATTGAAGAAGTCTTTGAGGTCACAGGAGTTCTGCACACCACCATGTTGGTGTGCCTCCAGAGTGAGCAAGAAGTCAATCGACAGTACCAAAGTAGTCAGCGGTGGCCTCACGGAAGTCCATCCCATAGTAGGAAGTAAAGTAACCAGCTCCATAATAGTGCCCCGCATCAAGAGGACCGCTCTCATGTAAGGCCATGCCGTAGTAGAATGCCATGTCAATACCCAAATCCGCTTGAGCCAAATCCTGAAATGCTAAAAAGCTCAAAGTGTCAGGAGGCTCGGGCGGCTGAAGCTGTGGCACATCGTCAGGCAATAGGGGACCCTGAGCCGTCATCACCGGATCAAGAAAATCATTCGTAGAGAAAAATGACGGAGCCTCCCAATCGAGATCACCACCAGGCGAAGGCATCTCCGTAGCCGACCGAGCGTCGGGCACGGCTGCCACTCCCACGATCGAGATGCAAAGAACGAGGGAAAGGAGGAAAGGGATGCCCCACGGACCAACCGTGGCAGGGAAGCCCCAGGGCGGCTTCCCACAACCGTAGGTCCTCCGCTCGCCCACGGGTGGCCCGGAAACATGATTGGCCGACGGAGGCGAGCCCCGCGGCTTCAGCCGGAAGCTGCCGTCGGCAAAGTCCTCGTAGTCGTCGGTGTCGTAGCCTGTCAGGTCAGACGGGTGGACAGCGGCGTGATTCACCGTCTGCACGAAGCCTCCGAACTCACCGTGCGTCGCCTCCGTGGTGGTCACCCGCGCCGATTGAACTGGCGCGGGCTGTACATCCTCTACCTGCGAAACAGGCATAGCAGGGGCCGGCACGGCGGATGCCGATGCCGCCGCACCACCTGCCGGAACCTGCCCCTCCGGTGTGATCCCCGCCGCAGCGGCAGGGCCACACACCAGAGCCGATGCATGCATCTCAACCGCACTCCCAGGAACAAAGGATGCGTGAGTGTAATGTACCTGCTCTTGGGCGGCCTGAACCTCAGAGGTGAGGGCATCAAGCCGCCGCAAGATGTCCTCGTCGTCGGTCCCGCCAGAAGGCGGAGGCACGCTGAACCCGTAGGCCGACACGTCGATGCCGCCAATCCCGCCCGCGGAAAGCACAGCGGGGGGACCATAAGCCGAAGCCGCACGGGCGAAGGCCTCCGGTCCATCATCCGCAGCCTCCTGGAAAACCTGCACAAGTGCCAGGGTGTGAAGACCCTCCGCATCCTCCTCCTCAATAGGAATGCAGAAGGCCGCTGCCGTGGCCGACGAATGCTGGCGCCCACCAAGAGGGCAGTCGCGGTACGCGTGATAGGCGTCCCCTTTGCCCGCCTTGCGGCAACGGTGGCAAACACTTGAACAAGGATTCTTACTAAAATTCACTAAGTATTACTAAAAAATCGAGAATGGTCCTAAAGTGTCAAAATGCCTCCTAAAGCTGGGTAATTGGGATTTGGTGTCCTAAACACGCCCCTAAAAGCCGCGGAGACAGGCGAGAATCTGAGATCGAGAGCCTAAACGCTTGTATAAATTTAAAGAAAGGCTAATCGACGTGTATAAATTGCGAGAACATGGGGGAAGGCATACAGTCGCGGTATAAATGATAGAAATTCCATGGCAAGCAGGTGATGAGTGCATGAATATAAACTAAGATAATAAGATAGCGAAATCGCATGCATGGCCATGGCCGTCATCACGACGAGTCGATGGCGCTTGCGATCGATTGCGCACGATGATGATATGCAAGGCGAGATATCCCGCCTGTTGCGCCAAACCAAGTCGTGTTTGTCTTGAAGTTCTTTACAATTTGAAAAACGAGCGGTTGACTCTCGCAAGAGAGTAAAAAAAAAAAAACAGCAAGCTGCAATGGAGAAAACGGGAGATAGCGGTCCTTCCTCGAAGAGGCAAAGGACCTTGCAGGTTTGGAACAGATTCCACTCGTAGGCCTACCGGCTGTTAGCTTGCTATTTAGTCAGCAGTGGTGTTTTCCTTGATTAGGTTCATAGGCATGCATGTGTTTACGTTGGCGATTGCTCGCAGGATGGACCTGTGGGAGGCGTGCAGTCCGCGTCTCGTGGCGCAGCGTTGCTTGGGGTGGCCATGCGAGTCCCTGAAGGGCAGGTGGGTTACCTCTAGGTGTTCGACATGCGTGTATTGTTTATAGGGAAAATGCGTATTGGCCTGTTTGTTAATATTCGACGGTGTCGCAGGTGGGTGCTTCTGCGCGGACGGTGATGCCCTCCAGGAGCGTCGGCGGCAGCATCATGCATCGTGCTGCTGCTGCTGCACCCCAGGGCCCTGCGGTAAGTGTTCTTGGACCGTTGACATTTCCGTGTCACTCCTCCCGTAACTCAGCTGCCTGCTCTTTCGCTCTAGGAACGTGAACATCTTGGAGCGGGTATGTTCGTTTTTTTGGGGGAATATTTGTCTAGTGCATAATCGCGCCGGATCTTTGTACCTTATGCACATACTTGTCTAAAAAGTGCCCCACGCCGCCTCACGGTCTAAATTGCGCCTCATACCGCCGCATCACACCACCTCACGGTCTGGAGCGTGCCTCACACAGCCTCCTGCAGTGCGCCCCGGCGGGCAGGGTGGTGGAGCTGCTGCTACACCCCAGGGGCCTGCGGTAAGTGTTCTTGGACCGTTGACATTTCCGAGTCACTCCTCCTGTAACTCAGCTGCCTGCTTTTTCCTTGTAGGAACGTGAACAACTTGGAGCGGGTATGTTCCTTTTTTGTGGGGGGAATATTTGTCTAGTGCATAATCGCGCCGGATCTTTGTACCTTATGCACATACTTGTCTAAAAAGTGCCCCACGCCGCCTCACGGTCTAAATTGCGCCTCATACCACCGCATCACACCACCTCACGGTCTGGAGCGTGCCTCACACAGCCTGCTGCAGTGCGCGCCGGCGGGTATGGAGGAAGACCTCGGTATGCGCCCCCATTGGGGCCTGCGGTAAGTGTTCTTGGACCGTTGACATTTCCGTGTCACTCCTCCCGTAACTCAGCTGCCTGATTTTTCCATGTATGAACGTGAACATCTTGGAGCGGGTATGTTCGTTTTTTGTGGGGGGAATATTTGTGTAGAGCATGCTCGCGCCGGATCTTTGTACCTTATGCACCTACTTGTCAAAAAAGTGCCCCACGCCGCCTCACGGTCTAAATTGCGCCTCATACCGCCGCATCACACCACCTCACGGTCTGGAGCGTGCCTCACACAGCCTCCTGCAGTGCGCCCCGGTGGGCATGGTGGTGGAGCTGCTGCTGCACCCCAGGGGCCTGCGGTAAGTGTTCTTGGACCGTTGACATTTCCGAGTCACTCCTCCCGTAACTCAGCTGCCTGCTTTTTCCTTGTAGGAACGTGAACATCTTGGAGCGGGTATGTTCCTTTTTTGTGGGGGGAATATTTGTCTAGTGCATAATCGCGCCGGATCTTTGTACCTTATGCACATACTTGTCTAAAAAGTGCCCCACGCCGCCTCACGGTCTAAATTGCGCCTCATACCGCCGCATCACACCTCCTCACGGGCTGGAGCGTGCCTCACACAGCCTCCTGCAGTGCGCCCCGGTGGGCATGGTGGTGGAGCTGCTGCTGCACCCCAGGGGCCTGCGGTAAGTGTTCTTGGACCGTTGACATTTCCGAGTCACTCCTCCCGTAACTCAGCTGCCTGATTTTTCCATGTAGAAACGTGAACATCTTGGAGCCCACACAACCTCACGGTCCGCAGCATGCCTCACGTGGCACACGGTCTGTGCTCTGCAGGAGGCTGACCCTGCGCAGGAGGCGGGGGAGGTGGAGGGTGTCTCCCAAGCTGACCTGGTGCGCTTCTCAGCCTGCTAACCACGTCCAATCTGTTTCTTAACCATAAGAGCTTCAGAGGGTGTGCCGGAATCACCATTGGTGATCTGCTTGTGTGGGGCGCCTGGTGGAAGTAGTACAGTTAGGAGGCGTGTTCAGATGTGAGACGACTTGAGCCAAGCGTGCGCGTGTTTACCACGGGCATGTCTTTTGGCTCGTCGTGCTATGCGCGCCAGGTCTCCTATGACTCGAAGTCCTCCACGGTGACTGACTCCGCGCACCTATGATGCGAAGTAAGTCCTCCACCGTGACTGACTCCGCGCACCTATGACTCGAAGTCCTCCACGGTGACTGACTCCGCGCACCTAAGACTCGAAGTCCACCACCGTGACTGACTCCGCGCACCTATGATTCGAAGTCCTCCACGGTGGCTGACTCTGCGCACCTATGATTCGAAGTCCTCCACAGTGACTGCCTGACATCGCGCACCTATGATGCGAAGTCCTCCACGGTGACTGTCTCCAGGTCTCCGGTTCGTCTTCGGTGTGAGGCCGATGGTGCCATGGTGTCCCCTCCACGGGCGCGCCGGACTTGAGCCAAGCGTGCGCGTGTTTACCACGGGCATGTCTCTTGGCTCGTCGTGCTGTGCACGCCAGGTCTCCAGTCCGTCTTTGGTGTAAGGCCGATCGTGCCATGGTGTCCCCTCAACAGGGTTGTCGACTTGAGCCAAGCGTGCGCGTGTTTACCACTGGCATGTCTCTTGGCTCGTCGTGCAATGGTGTATGGTCGGGTCAGACAAGATCGGGTTGGTGGGCATTTGGCTCACGCACGTCATGCGCAGGCGCACCCTCTAGTTTACCCGCGCCGGCTCTGCACGCATGGGATCACACCCAGCCTGTGTACGCAGCTCGCGGGAGGGGCGGATGATGTGAGGTCATGGGAGGGAGAGTCGTTTGTCGTGTGGCCGTCCAGTTGGAGGGGGGTGTAGAGTTGTAGGCAAGGTCGGGTTGGTGGGCGTTCGGCTCACGCACGTCATGCGCATGCGCACCCTCTAGTGTACCCGCGCCAGCTCTGCACGCATGGGATCACACCCAGCCTGTGTACGCAGCTCGTGGGAGGGGCGGATGATGTGAGGTCATGGGAGGAAGAGTCGTTTGTCGTGTGGCCGTCGTCAGTTGGAGGGGGTGTAGAGTTGTAGACAAGGTCGGGTTGGTGGGCGTTCGGCTCACGCACGTCATGCGCAGGCGCACCCTCTAGTTTACCCGCGCCAGCTCTGCACGCATGGGATCACACCCAGCCTGTGTACGCAGCTCGTGGGAGGGGCGGATGATGGGAGGTCATGGGAGGGAGAGTCGTTTGTCGTGTGGCCGTTCAGTTGGAGGGGGGTGTAGAGTTGTAGACAAGGTCGGGTTGGTGGGCGTTCGGCTCACGCACGTCATGCGCAGGCGCACCCTCTAGTTTACCCGCGCCAGCTCTGCACGCATGGGATCACACCCAGCCTGTGTACGCAGCTCGTGGGAGGGGCGGATGATGGGAGGTCATGGGAGGGAGAGTCGTTTGTCGTGTGGCCGTCGTCAGTTGGAGGGTGGTGTAGAGTTGTAGACAAGGTCGGGTTGGTGGGCGTTCGGCTCACGCACGTCATGCGCGGGCGCACCCTCTAGTGTACCCGCGCCAGCATTGCACGCATGGGATCACACCCAGCCTGTGTACGCAGCTCGTGGGAGGGGCGGATGATGTGAGGTCATGGGAGGGAGAGTCGTTTGTCGTGTGGCCGTTGCGCCGTTCAGTTGTAGGGGGGTGTGGAGTTGTAGACAAGGTCGGGTTCGTGGGCGTTCGGCTCACGCACGTCATGCGCGGCGCACCCTCTAGTGTACCCGCGCCAGCTCTGCACGCATGGGATCACACCCAGCCTGTGTACGCAGCTCGTGGGAGGGGCGGATGATGTGAGGTCATGGGAGGGAGAGGCGTTTGTCGTGTGGCCGTCCAGTTGGAGGGGGGTGTAGAGTTGTAGGCAAGGTCGGGTTGGTGGGCGTTCGGCTCACGCACGTCATGCGCATGCGCACCCTCTAGTTTACCCGCGCCAGCTCTGCACGCATGGGATCACACCCAGCCTGTGTACGCAGCCCGTGGGAGGGGCGGATGATGTGAGGTCATGGGAGGAAGAGTCGTTTGTCGTGTGGCCATTCAGTTGTAGGGGGGTGTAGAGTTGTAGACAAGGTCGGGTTGGTGGGCGTTCGGCTCACGCACGTCATGCGCAGGCGCACCCTCTAGTGTACCCGCGCCAGCTCTGCACGCATGGGATCACACCCAGCCTGTGTACGCAGCTCGTGGGAGGGGCGGATGATGTGAGGTCATGGGAGGGAGAGTCGTTTGTCGTGTGGCCGTTCAGTTGTAGGGGGGTGTAGAGTTGTAGACAAGGTCGGGTTGGTGGGCGTTCGGCTCACGCACGTCATGCGCGGGCGCACCCTCTAGTTTACCCGCGCCAGCTCTGCACGCATGGGATCACACCCAGCCTGTGTACGCAGCTCGTGGGAGGGGCGGATGATGTGAGGTCATGGGAGGAAGAGTCGTTTGTCGTGTGGCCGTCTAGTTGGAGGGGGGTGTAGAGTTGTAGACAAGGTCGGTGTAAGGCCGATGGTGCCATGGTATCCCCTCAACAGGGTTGTCGACTTGAGCCAAGCGTGCGCGTGTTTACCACTGGCATGTCTCTTGGCTCGTCGTGCAATGGTGTATGGTCGGGTCAGACAAGGTCGGGTTCGTGGGCGTTCGGCTCACGCACGTCATGCGCAGGCGCACCCTCTAGTGTACCCGCGCCAGCTCTGCACGCATGGGATCACACCCAGCCTGTGTACGCAGCTCGTGGGAGGGGCGGATGATGTGAGGTCATGGGAGGGTGAGTCGTTTGTCGTGTGGCCGTCGTCAGTTGAAGGGGAGTGTCTAGTTGTAGACAAGGTCGGGTTGGTGGGCGTTCGGCTCACGCACGTCATGCGTAGGCGCACCCTCTAGTGTACCCGCGCCAGCTCTGCACGCATGGGATCACACCCAGCCTGTGTACGCAGCTCGTGGGAGGGGCGGATGATGTGAGGGCATGGGAGGGAGAGTCGTTTGTCGTGTGGCCGTCTAGTTGGAGGGGGGTGTAGAGTTGTAGACAAGGTCGGTGTAAGGCCGATGGTGCCATGGTATCCCCTCAACAGGGTTGTCGACTTGAGCCAAGCGTGCGCGTGTTTACCACTGGCATGTCTCTTGGCTCGTCGTGCAATGGTGTATGGTCGGGTCAGACAAGGTCGGGTTGGTGGGCGTCCGGCTCACGCACGTCATGCGCAGGCGCACCCTCTAGTGTACCCGCGCCAGCTCTGCACGCATGGGATCACACCCAGCCTGTGTACGCAGCTCGTGGGAGGGGCGGATGATGTGAGGTCATGGGAGGGAGAGTCGTTTGTCGTGTGGCCGTCTAGTTGGAGGGGGTGTAGAGTTGTAGACAAGGTCGGTGTAAGGCCGATGGTGCCATGGTATCCCCTCAACAGGGTTGTCGACTTGAGCCAAGCGTGCGCGTGTTTACCACTGGCATGTCTCTTGGCTCGTCGTGCAATGGGGTATGGTCGGGTCAGACAAGGTCGGGTTGGTGGGCGTCCGGCTCACGCACGTCATGCGCAGGCGCACCCTCTAGTTTACCCGCGCCAGCTCTGCACGCATGGGATCACACCCAGCCTGTGTTCCATCGAGGGTGCGCATGGGATCACACCCATCCATGATGCACGTTACAGCACGCTCGTTTAGGAGGTACTGCGTGACGTCATGACAAATTGAACCTAGCTCACGGGCTTGCACAGGGAGATGAAGTTGAGGAGGTGTACACGTGGGAGGAGGTTCTGCGAGTCTTTTTTCCCAGACCCGAGGAGGACTACTGCATAGTGTGTTTAGAGGAAGTGCATCCGGAGGATCAACTGGACTGCGGTGGCCTAGGATGCGAGTGTAAAGAGAAATTCATGCATTTTTCGTGTTTTGGTTTGTTTGTACGAACCCATGCCTCCGGCTGGGTCACGTGCCCATGCTGTAGGCAGAAGTGGTTTAAGTGAACCTTTCTTCAACGTGTGTGTACATTATGTAAATAGTACCGAGTCATCCCTTGCCTGTTTTGTATTCACTTACAGCTTGTTAGCTGTTCTTTGAAAATGAAGACGTGGATGTTTCCGGTGTCCTTCTTAAAAGTGTCTTGCAAGCCTGAACGGACAGTATGTTATCTCCGGACCGAAGCCTGAACGGAGAGTATGTTGCCTCCTGTATTCTCCTCCAACTCCTGTTCCTGTTCAGCACTCATCATGCAATCAGTCCGGGCTGTGTCAGGCTGCTCTGTACCGCGGCCCGGAGGAGGAGGTGATCGCCATTTTGCGCCTGCTTCGCGAACCTGGCGACCCGGTTCTGTACGCGGAGGTGGTGTGGCACAATGCCACCACCACATACGAGCCAGTTTCCGGTCCTAGACCGAATGGTACAATTCTGAACTTAGAATTGTACCAGGATTTTATCATGAGCGCCAATAGGGCCGGCTGCCGCAGAGTGCCGTGGAGGTGCTCGGTCTGCGAGCTAAACGGCTGGCCGGATGGTATTTCCGAGCCTCCGCCTGTGAGGCGGAGCCTTAATGGCTGCCGTTTAGGTATCTGCCAGGCCTGCTACGAGGGTGTGATGACGTATAGGCCTCCCAACGAGCGACAGTGCCCTTTTTGCAGAGGGTACTTCGAGCATCGCAGTGGAGTGCACTACTACGAGGAAGCGTAGAGTTGCCAAGTAGCCTAGTTGCCCCACGATTTCTTTAAATTGCTTACAGAACCACCTGCAACATGTATAACAGTGTTTATCAACTTCGATTCCAATAAAAGTTCCATTGGTGTCGTGTTGCCGTTAAGTTGAGTTTACGGGGTTGCTCACCGTTTCTCACGCTTTCCGGTGTGGTGTATGTGCCGTAGCCCTCACTCTCTGCACCATCCGCTACAAAGGAAAAAACCCGATCCGCTCGGCGTCGCAAGGCAAAGGCGAAAATGGTATTTCCGAGCCTCCGCCTGTGAGGCGGAGCCTTAATGGCTGCCGTTTAGGTATCTGCCAGGCCTGCTACGAGGGTGTGATGGCGTATAGGCCTCCCAACGAGCGACAGTGCCCTTTTTGCAGAGGGTACTTCGAGCATCGCAGTGGAGTGCACTACTACGAGGAAGCGTAGAGTTGCCAAGTAGCCTAGTTGCCCCACGATTTCTTTAAATTGCTTACAGAACCACCTGCAACATGTATAACAGTGTTTATCAACTTCGATTCCAATAAAAGTTCCATTGGTGTCGTGTTGCCGTTAAGTTGAGTTTACGGGGTTGCTCACCGTTTCTCACGCTTTCCGGTGTGGTGTATGTGCCGTAGCCCTCACTCTCTGCACCATCCGCTACAAAGGAAAAAACCCGATCCGCTCGGCGTCGCAAGGCAAAGGCGCTGCGGTCCTGGGCGGTAAAAAAAGAAGTTCATGACGCACCCCGCCACAGTCAACCACTGCAACTTCCTTGTTTTCACCAGGCATTATCTGTTGAATCAATTCAAAAGAGGTTCCGGCTTGGAAAACCGGAGGCCTGCCTCGACAATCTCGTCCAGATAGGTGCACAGTTTGGGGTGCCCAGGGTCTCGCGCCCACAAGTCGTAACATACGGCGTTTCTCAGGGCACCAAAGCTCATGGTAAAGGCTCTTACGGCAACGTCCTTTTACACTGCACTATTGATAACACCGAGCGGGCTGTTCTCAAGGACTACACCGACCCTGCACTGCACCGTCGCCTGCGGTTCTGTGCCGTGGAGCTGTACATGCACTCTTTGGCCCGTATCGCGTCTCCCACAACGGTTGTCCCCTGCTTAGGATACGGGGCCCACATTGGCGCTCCAGACCAGTCCGCGTTCCTCGTCATGAAATATGGCGGGGAGACCCTCATCGACTTCCTGAAAGCCCGCTCTCCATCAGAAATAACAATCGGAGTGCGGCGCCAGCTGGTCATCGACTTGTTTCGTGGCGTTTCGGAACTCCATGCCGCTGGATTGGTGCATGGGGACCTGAAAGGAAACAACGTGCTTGTACAAGACAATCTGTCGGCTGTTGGCGGACAAAGTCTCAAAATCATCGACTTCGGTTTGAGCTGCCTTGAGCGAACGGATCCGAGTGTTGTCCCACCAGTCCCACCACCAGCGCCACAAATTTCTACTTTCTACAAAGCATGGAAGCCCTCTCACCGGGCTCCGGAGTCCTCGCTAGCGAACAAAACCACCTACAGCGACATCTGGGCAATTGGCGGGCTCGCCATGCAAATACTCTTAGGGAAAAACCTTCCATGGGAACAGCTTCTGGCGTTGGCTAAGGAGCGTAACATGGGACAATGGGAGCCACATAGTCGTACTTCAAAAACGCTAACATTGCTCGTGAATGCGTGTCTCGAAGTCGACCCAGCGAACAGGCCAACTGCCTCCAAGTTACACTCAACTTTCTTTGCGTCTCGGATACAATCAAGTAATGATGGGGTAGAAGGGAGCAATTCCTACCACCGCTTAGTGCCAGGTTCCAACGCTTAGTGCTTGTCACGTTTGTACGCAAATCCTAGTTAGGCATGCACATTTTCAACACATTTTGCCAGTAATGCGTCATGTATATTCCGTATATTTGCACTGTGCTGACTTGAACGGATTCTTGCATATCACCGTCGCTGATGACTGCGTTACATCATGCCGTTATTGACCGATGCTCAATGGGCACCGGTGGTCAGGTTGCCGTTGGGCGGAGCGCGTTCTTTCTGGGCGAACCTGGGTGGGGGGTCACCGCATCCAGCCTTACCGCATTCAGTGATAAACCTGTGTCACGAAGGCAGACGCCCTGGCTCCGGTACCATCTCGCGTTTGTTTGTGAAGGCATTCCGGACGGCGTGCGTGTCCTAGACCTATTTACCGTGTGCAATGTGTGCCAGTTGGAAACATTGTGGCGGAAATACCATCCAGCGACCCGTCCTTCCCCAGAATCGGCAATGGCCTTCAACCAAGCCCACCCCCGCGAACAGAATGCATGGAGGATGGCTGTACATGCTTTTCCTTCCAAAGACCTCACATCCGTGTTACAGGTTCAGGTCATTCGGACGGACGGACGGATGAATGTCAAAAGCTCTCCCCACCACTTCTACGCATGGATCTTGACGCCCCCTGTGCGGGTCTGGCTCTATCCAGTGCTCTCGGTGATGGTATGCATGCATCGTGGAACGGTGTATGCCGCAGCCAGCAGCGACCTCTCAGCAGGCAGCGCTCCCACACTCGACATGCGTGCACCGCCTCCGCGCGTGCACGCCGGGTATACGATGTTAGGAATAGAAACCGCGCTGAAGGCAGGTGGTGGTAGACTCCAGCCCAGTTCCCTGTCAGTGCTTTTTCTGGATGCTCAGGAGTCGCATGCCGCGGATTTCACTGCCACCCACCGAATGCAGGCCCAGCGGGTGTTAGCTGACTGTCGCGCCAAATCAATCAGTATCAATTGGACCAAGTGGTATCGGCCATGGCAAACCCAGTCGTCCGGAGCCGACTCCTTTTTCGATGGCGGTGAGGGGTTCCTCACTCGGTCCGATGATCCCAAGGGAGCACCTCCAGTGATTGATAAATTTCTCGAAACCCTTGGGCCAATTTCAGGCACCGTGGAAAGGTACCACGCTTTCCTGAGTAGCAATATGAATGCCTTTCATGTAGATAACATTTCCGAGCTCGCTTCGAGCCCGTATAGGAATCTGCTGGAAGCAGTGACATCCCAGCAACCGGCACCAACAGTCATAGTCATCATGGGCGCGTACGTTTCCCAGTGCGTGCTGCACACCGCTCTTGCGGCGCAGCAACTGGGATACTGCATAATAATTGTGGAAGACGCGTGCGTGGCATACCCCACACTGAATAATGTCGCGCCGGGCAAACATGAGCAGACTGTAGAGGGGCATTGGGATCTCCTTACTCGTTGTGCAGTGGTGTTAAATGTTGAGGATTTCATTAGCGGCATTCAGTAGCAATTTTTACACACGCCTTGCGATAGCATACGTACATCACTCTAGACATTTTATTAGTAAGTTGTACCGCTGTCTCCACTTGGACAATAGTAAATTGTCTGATTACGTCCTGATGAATACCGTCGCTCTGATTAATACAGGCGCAGCAATCATGGCATGGCCGGTGGAATTCACCCTCACTTCCTACCCTCACATGTCCACCATCTCCTGTTGCAAATGACAAAGTACATTACACAGGAGACCAAGGCCACCATCTCTTGTTTTATATTCTTTTGGAGTGGATGAAGAAGCACTGGCTTTGCAGGACAAAGCCAGAAGTGCTGTTCATTAGGGATTGGGTAGAGGAAAGGATAATGTGGGCAGTTGGTGAAAAGGTTCTTGTTTCGTGTGAATATGGTATTGTTCAAGTGCCATATGATATTGCACAGCTGAGTGGTACTCCCGTACATATTCCCGAAGGCGAGCCGGAAGTTGAGCATCAGATGTGTATCAGTCCCAGATGGCATTCCTTATTGTGGCTCGTGAATGAAGAGTATTTGAAAGAGCCACATTATTGGTTAAATGATCAGCATTATGCGTGTTACTTTCGTTACCGGTGGAATTTGCACAAGGCAGTTATGCATAGATACAAGGTAGCAGACCTATTGTCAGAGGGGGAAACAATTTAAATGTACTGCAAAGATGAGTAATTGGCAACTAGCATGTATAGAGTAAGAATACAATCTAATAATATTGCTGCTGTAGTAATAATAATGTTGCTGAGCAATATTACAATGTTGTAAAACGTACCACAGTTCTTCGCAAGGAAAGCGCCTGTTGAATTTCCGGGTAGCATGGTAATAATTATTGCAATATTGCAATCTAAAATTGCAATATCATATTGTAATATTACAATCTACTATTACAATCTATATGGTATATATTATCATATCATATCATGTATACATATCTAAATCTAGATAATATATAAATATTATGTAGATAAGATCTATATCATATATGCATATCTAATATTACAATCTAATAATGTAATTTTAGTAGATTACCTATAAGATTATAGGTAATCTAATAATATTACCTGTAGTAATATAGGTAATCTAATAATATTAACTATTATTAGATATGTAATAGTAACACCAATCTAATACATGTGATAATTAGAATAAAAACCACCACAACAAATAAATGTGGGTTGGGCGTGGGGCGTGGACCTCGCAGGGTACAATGGCACCACACAAGCCGCCTTGGTCAGGGGCAATGCCTACTACGCGGCATGTTCATTTCGCGTCAAGCCAGAGGCCACGAACAAGCGAAGGGGAGGCGCAAACGGCAGAGGTGCTTCGACCTCCAGCAAATCAAGCACCGATCCCCGTAAGACTCGCCGGCTCCCTTGTTACCCTTCTACAACGCATTTACTAAAGCCTTGCTTTAAACCTACCAAGCATTTTCGTGGTGGCATGACTGGACGGGTCATCCTCGGTTTGCACGGATCATGGATCTTGCAGGAGGAGCACCAGGGCGGTGACGAACCCGCGGCGTCAAGTTTTCTGCCGGAGGACGGTGCCGAACCCGCTAAACCACGAGGCACGTTCTTTTAGTGGCCCTGTGATCCCGTCAGTCAGCATCAAGTGCAGATGTGTATAAAGGGTACAAGAATGCATCAAATAATTGTACGCAAACTCCAGCAAATCATTACACACCCTACCGACCGCACCGAACAACATCGTATGGTATCGGTGCAGTTCGTGGTGTAGACGGTGGCCCGCGCTCTGCGATCCCGTAACGGAGTGCCAAATGCCCTGAGACACACCGGTGGTCGAATCAGGAGCGCCACGCAACCGACAGGCAGCTGGCCCACATCTGGACGTGGAGGCTTTCATAAGGAAGATCCCTGTGGGATTCGACCTGGAGGCGCGGCAGATCGTGGATAAGCCCACGAGTGCATATTGGGCAAACGTCCCCGAGGCCCAGGAGCGATTCGATCTGTGTGTGAAGCTGTTTACCCAGGCGTATCCTACACTGGAAAAAGACGTCGCAACCCGTAAGGTACAACGACGGCTAGTCAACCGACGTTTTCTGGGACCGAAGGGCACGGCAGTAGAACAGCGCCAACGGACTGACTTGAACGCGGCGACGGAATTCAACAACCAAGTCCGAGACAAACGCCCAGACTTGGTGATAGCCCTGGCGGCACCCACTCATGGTGCCTTGGCCGGGGCCATAGATCCCCTATCGCCAACATCCGATGCTGTTGAGCGGGTGGTTAATGCCGGGAGGTGGCCTACAAATATAAACATGGAGCCTCGACGGAGCCCACGAGTGCACGCCGCTGTTGATGCAGCAGCACCACTGGTTGCCAGTACACCTCCACGGCGGACTAGTCCACTAGTGCACGCCGCTGTTCCTGCAGCAGCACCACTGGTTGCCAGTACACCTCCACGGCGGACTAGTCCACTAGTGCACGCCGCTGTTCCTGCAGCAGCACCACTGGTTGCCAGTACACCTCCACTGCGGACTAGTCCACGAGTGCACGCCGCTGTTCCTGCAGCAGCACCACTGGTTGCCAATATACCTCCACGGACAAGCCCACGAGTTCGCGACGCCGTTCCTGCAGCCGTACCACTGGTTGCCAATACACCTCCACGGACTAGTCCACGAGTTCGCGACGCCGTTCCTGCTCCAGGAGCACCACTGGCTGCAACCAGCGTGCCTCGACGGAGCCCACGAGGTGACGGAGCGGAGCCGAACCAGTATGAGGAGCAGAGGAAGAAAACGATGGCTAGTACGTAGTCTACCCGTTTGCGACTCGCGCATGTGTACGTGAACAAACACGCGTTAGTTGACATGTTCTCGTGTTAGTTTGCGCAATCATGGGAGATGATACTAAATGGGCATGGGGTTTTTTGCACTACTGTCAGGCAACAAACGCAAGTTGAGCGCTGCGTTTGGTTGCGCACCAACCGCATACGAAGACTTGCAGCGGGAGAAGCAAAAGCTGCTCCCGCAAGTACAGCAGCTGGGTGTACCGGCACTGATCGAACGCGTGCAGCACGTAGCGAGGGTTACACAGAGAAAGGTTTGCATGACGGCGAAGGCCGTCTTCGAGAAGGTACACATGCCTGGTTTTGAACTTCTCAGTACGCAACACGGGACGACGGGGTGGCGGGGGGAGGTCGAGACGGAGTTGCGGGAGCGGTGGACTAAGGACCTGAAAAAAATAGGCAAAAAAGGATCCGTTTTGAAGGCGGCTTTCAAATCGATTAACCAGGCTACACGGCAAGCTCCCGCGGCTGCCACACAGCGCGCACCCCGTGCAACACGAGCGGTGCGAAGCATGGCGGATGTCGACGACGATGATGACTCGGACGATGATGACGCGGACGATGATGACATGCGACAGGTGCTCGCATACGGAAGGGGCTTACTAACGAAGAGAGCCTCGATGACCGCGGCGGCGAAACGTAAGGCGGCGGTAACAGCTTGGACCGAGAATGCAATCGAAGAGTTCCAATCTGATTCGCATATCACGTTCGGCGATTGGTACGGGGGCGTGGTGAAGGATAAGGACGGTACCGAACGAGACGTAGATGCCTATGTGGGAGAAACGGTGTTTGAGCACGAGACCATCGGCGATGCATCTCCTTGGCGCACGATGGGACATCCGGAGATCATGCGATGCCACCTAGTGGCAGCGGACGATGGAAATGTGGATGGCACGGTGGAGCCACTGGCTAGGTTTGACTACAGCATTTTCCACGGTGACTTTACGGTGGAGTCCTGGACGTGGGAGCAGCTGGTGGAGATGAATCTGAAAATCGTGCCCGCAGTCCGGGTGAAACGAAACTACGAGGTTGGGTGGAAGGACGAGGCCGGCGTAGAGCGCACCTTGACCCTGGCAGAGTGCCGTGGTAATTTCGGCGCAGACCGGATTCCAGCGTTGCGCACTCGTAATTTCTGGACGGCGGCACCCGACGGCAGCACCCGCATGGGAGGACAACAAGCGCCGTAGAAACTAGAGCAAGTTTGGAAAGACGCCAGATATCAGTTTGTTTATTTGTGATGTACGCTGACGCAACATTAGGTGGTTGTTTGTTTTGACGTGTAGCACGCCGCGATGTGCCTTCCATGCGATATGGAGTTGGCAGCCTGCTGGGTTTACTCCTGGCGGAAAAAAGAACGTTTATAACAATTTCATTTCTGGTTGGTTTGATCTATAGTACACCGGGAGGTGCCTTCCATGCGATATGGAGTTGGCAGCCTGCTGGGTTTACTCCTGGCGGAAAGAAGAACGTTAATAACAATTTCATTTCTGTTGGTTTGATCTCTAGTACACCGGGAGGTGCCGTCCATGCGATATGGAGTTGGCAGCCTGCTGGGTTTACCCCTGGCGGAAACAAGCACGTTAATAACAATTTCATTTCAGGTTGTTTTGATCTGTAGTGCACCGGGAGGTGCCGTCCATGCGATAACGAGTTGGCAGCCTGCTAGGTTTACTCCTGGCGGAATCAACAACCATTCGGTTGAGCAGTGTGATTAGCAAGTACAAAACCCGAACTCGATCCTTTTCTGATACAGATGTACCCAGGTGATGCAAGGAGATGCCAGGGCGGAAGAAGCACGCTTACTTCCATTTCACAACCCGCTGTTCCTTGCGAAATGATCGTCGCATAGGTGTTGCGCCTTCTGATGACAATTGCAGTGATGAATTAACCTGCTGATGGCACGCCGAACATGCACAAGTTGTCTATAACGAATGCATGTAAATCGTCCCGGAATTGGGTATAACTGTGGCATGTGCGCAGGACAGAAGGACTGGTTTAACTGGACAGCGGTGTCGTTCACGGAGGAGGAGGTGAAACAAATGGTGCAGCGATCCGCAAGCACCCGCACCACCATACGACGCACAATGCGCGCGCAGCTGAAACTCGTAGAAGCATGTCGAGGCCCTCCCTCGGCTGCCGAAAAGAACCTTCTGGGAATAATCTATGCATGGCTTACGGACCATGGGGGACGCATGGACACGAGGTATCGTGTGACTTCCCTACCATCAACAGGACCTACCCTACACGATGTTGAACCATCCGTGTTCACAAGCATGACTTTCCCGGACAGCGGCATGCACGGTGTACATGGAGTCCCTTCCGAGGTGAAGATTCAACTCGACGAGGGTGTGGTGCAAGGTGACCCCGTGTCTACACTGGACTATCTGGACTCAGATGAGGAGGATGACGATGTGCAGAAATTGCTTGCTGCAGCGGCGGACGCCCCTGAGCCGGAGGCGGAACGATGTCACGAAAAGCACATTTCTGCAGGTATTTGCCACGTCACCCATCGATATGCCACCCATCGGGGAATGCCTAGAAATCTGCTAGCGCTCTCTTGTTTCCTTTGCGCGGGTTGGTATCTTTGTTTGTCATGGATTGCCACATTTATAGCAGACTCTCTCCAAAATACTGACGACGGTCTGGCTTGCTGGCTGGATTTACTTGCCATTGGATGTAGATATTTAGCCAGCACAACTGCGAGGAAGAAGATCTGTGGAACGAGGCCGGCTCGAACCTGGAGGAATTCCTGCCTACGAAATCGGACGTGAACGACGTCGTACCTGATCAGGAGGAGTGGGACACAGATATGGCGCCAGGCGACCCGTTATTCGTGGGGGATACCGACGCCGACCACATGACGGTGGGCGAGGCGGTTTGCTACTTCATGGAGCTGCGAAGGGCGCAACATTGGTCGAGGCCTGCATTCGACAGGTTTTTGAAGGTTTTGATCATGCTCATGGGGGGGCCTGGAAAGTGCAATCTTCCGTCAAGTCTATATAGAATGAGAAAGTTTCTGAAGACCGGGTCACACATGGACCACGCCGTGCATGTATGCGTGAATTGGTGCCGACATTACCCCCCTGGCGGCGACCGAAGCTCATGGGACAAGAACCAGACCTGTGACACAATACTGGAAACCAACTCCGACGGTGCGCCGGTGCGCACGTGTAAGGAGAAACGGTTCGAGGTCATACGTACCAGCGATGGTCGAGATGAGCTCCGTCCACGGGATTGGTTTTATTACTTCGCGCCGCAGCGTACTATAAAACGTTGGATGCGTAACCCGGAGTTTTGCAAGCAACGGGCCCGGCGGGATGCTCGAACAGGACTTGACTTCTGGACGGCAGCGCTGGCCGAACGTATTGATCAGGCCGTCGGAGGTGCCTTGCTTTCGCCGTCAGCGAGTACACCTGTAGAGCCGCCTCCAGAGGGGGGTGATCCTGGTGTGGAATACGCGGAGCACCGCTCGATGATACTCTCTCCCGGCGCGGATGACGCCCAAGTATGGAACTCGGCCATCGGGTGCGATGGCGACGCCATCACCCTCGATTTCCCAGCTTTCGTTGTATTTGTGGCAGCACGGATGCTGCGAACTGAATGGATGTGTTTATTCTTTTTCTGGATATAGTATAACAACTGTTTTCTTTGTGACCAGGTCATATTCCATGGGTGCTGGCGTGATAAAGTGCGAGGATCTGCACATCTTGGTACGCATTGGAAATGAAGGGCCTGCTGTGATGCGAATGCTGTTTTGTAAATCAATACCAATTGCGTACGGTGGATCAACGCGATGTGGGATGGGTGTCGCAATGGATGTGTTGCAGTTTCGTCAACGTGATATGTGGCATCGGGTTCTGTGGCTTACACGCGGTCCCCGGCAAAAGGAGAAGAACCCCCTGGTGATATGGGCACTATTTGAAGCCGAGTTGCTACGCCTAATGCACGGGTTTGAGGTGTACGACAGTTTCCTGGAGAGAACTTACAAACTTAAAGTATTCTTGGGAATGGTGCACGCGGATTCGGTGATGCGGATCACAATGGGGCGGTTTATGGGAGTCGGTAGCTACCGGGCTGATGCCTTTAGTCTGTTCGAAGGGACGAGCGGTCCCGGCGGGAAGGGAATGTATTTCAAGGGGTATGCCAAGCCGGTGAAGCCGTAACAATGACAACGGTGCAGGGGAAATCCGAGGTGTATGCGGACGAAGAGCTCCTCATGCTTTCTAAAGACGGGCATGCTGGGTTGGTATCTAGAACCGATGGAGGGGAAGCCCCGAAAATGACTGGACGGCATGGGCGCGGTGCGCTCGAGTTGATCCCGTACTTCGATCCCATGCGTCAATACGCAGTAGTCCCCTTCGGGCACTGCGTGTTATACGGGCTGGCGAAGAGATTCTGGAAGCTATTATTGGGCAAAGTGCCAGGGGTACCCGACGCGACCTTCAGTTTGCCCAAGACGATTCTGGACGAAATGCAAGCCCGGGCGAAGCTCGTGAAGCCTCCACACGACGTCATCCGCAAGTACAACGACATTGTGCAATATTTCGGTGAGAGGCTTGTCAGGGATGTGCGCTACGCACATCGCAAACCATGCATTAGTTGACGTTGCCATGAGTGCCACGCCTCGGAGACCTGTAGTGTGTATAATGGGACATACTACATCGCCCAGTTGGATGGTTGGTTGTGTGACAGGCATGTACACAATGGAGGACGTCCTGAACTGGATCATCTACTACAGCCCTCTGGTGATTGGTGATCAACTCGCCAAGTGGAATATGGTGATGGAGGACGCTTGGCAGCAGCTGCGCAGAGCTGTGCTTCACTATGTGCGAGCTTCGGGAACTCACGCGGGGTGGAGTACTGCCGAGGTGGAAGGAGCTAGAGCGGCAGCACGCGATCACCTCCGAGCGCATGCAAACATCATGGAAAACACAGGTATATTGAAACTTCTCACATACAACATGAGGCTGGCAGTGGTGTATCTGTTTCGGCAAGAACACTATTTGGGCGAGGTCGGTGCAGCCTTGGAGCTGTGGGTGGAGCGTGCCATTCAGCGTCTGAAGGGAGTGGTTAAGGATACCAAGGTGAAACAAAAGCCAGTGGAGGCTATCGTGAACGCTATTTGTGACGAAGATGCCCTACAGGACTACATACCGCTTCAGAAACCCGAAGATGCACAGCATGGATGTCTTGGCGGAGAAGTTGTTTCCCAAACCCACCGTCAGAGCTGCCACGGATCCAGCGGCAAAACAGGACGAGGCGCCCTGCTATTTTCTGGGCATGCAGGGAGGAAACTATTGCCCACTACTCTCCCATGCAACCTGCGGCTGCAACTTGATCGCCTGTTGGCAAGTTGTGCGCAGGCATCGCCTGGGGAATGTGACATCACGGTGTACCTCAGGATGTCCCTCAACACAGAGGTGGTGCATTCTTCCCAGTACATGCGAGCCACGAAGCGAATCTCACACCACGTCTCCCTCACTGGTACCGTCAGTGGTTTCGGCGAGCTAGGTCTACCACCAGGCTACCCTTACGCACAAATCCTCGCGTATTACCTTGTGACAAACTCTGCAACACAGCAGGTGGTGTGTCGCCTGGCACGGGTCGTTGCGTACAGAGAAATCCAAGACGAGTACCGTACAAAGCAAGGGATAACAGTGGTGGACAAGGAGGATTGTGTAGAGCTCATCGTACCATGTGCCGCCATCCTCACCAAGGCCATGTTTCAAGATCTCCCTGGCAGTACACACTGCCACGTCATGCACCTATTTCATCAAGTACGCACGGGCTGTTACTAATGAGACCACCCGATTCACTTTACCTAGCGCGGCACGCGTGTCGTGCATCGGCTTCCAGCATCGCCTGACCCAGCTAGAGAGCATTGATTGGCTGAACCATGGCTGAACTGCTGAACAATAGCCTAATACTTGTATGCGGCGTGGACCTGTGTAGGACTTTCTCATACTGTATTTATGGACCAATGGCTTCCCTAAACATCTAGCCAATTGTAATACACTGTGCCTAGGGTTTCCCCAACATTGGACCAATAAAATAGCAGCATATTAGGTTTCCCTACACATCTAGCCAATAGAAAAGCATAGTGCCTACGGTTTCCTAAACATTGGGCCAATAACATAGCTGCATATTAGGTTTCCCTACACATCTAGCCAATAGCAAAGCACAGTGCATAGGGTTTCCTAAACATTGGACCAATAACATAGCTGCATATTAGGTTTTCGTTAACTTCTAGCCAATAGCAAAGCACAATACCTAGGGTTTCCTAAACATCGGGCCAATAAAATAGCAGCATATTAGGTTTTCCTAAACATCGGGCCAATAAAATAGCAACATATTAGGTTTTCCTAAACATCTAGCCAATAGCAAAGCACGATGCCTAGGGTTTCCTAAACATTGGACCAATAACATAGCTGCGTATTTAAATGTGTCATCGGTTTATATTGTGTCATTTTCCTAACTTTTGAATTATACCAAGTTTATATATACTCTCGTCCAATCACTAATTACCCAACTTTAGGAGAACCCAATGTTAACATACAGTACGAGTTTATACTTAAGTATGTGTTCATATGACATGTTTAGGAGATTTTTAGGAGATTTTTAGGAGATTCTTAGGAATACTTAGGAATACTTAGGAGATTAGTTGTTAGAGTGAAAGGGGCTTGGCCTTCATGCTGTCCCTGTCGAACCCCACAGACGGTGCCGGGTGCACACCCACTCGATGGCCTCGCGGATGCTGCTTACCGCGCGGCTGCGGCTGCTGCTGTCGCTGAGCCGCGCCCGCACGATTGCCCTGCACAAGCGCCTTCAAGGCGGCGATTTCGTCGAGAAGGACCACGTACTCAGAAGACGTGATAAGGGCGGAGGGCTTACCGCC
Organism: Cymbomonas tetramitiformis; assembly: GCA_001247695.2. Classification (NCBI taxonomy): domain Eukaryota; kingdom Viridiplantae; phylum Chlorophyta; class Pyramimonadophyceae; order Pyramimonadales; family Pyramimonadaceae; genus Cymbomonas; species Cymbomonas tetramitiformis. The sequence continues at coordinate 4,277 of LGRX02015734.1, read as the reverse complement.
CGCCCCCAGTGTCTGCTTCTCACGCACTGCCGCCCCATCATCCGACTGCGCCCAGGCCTGAAAGATGGCCACGACGAGCGCCTGGAGCGAGCGGAGAGTGACCCTGCTAAGGTCACCCGCAAGCGGGTACCGCACCTTCACCGCCGCGTAGAACACGGGGTCGAGGCGGTTGTAGAGGGACAACTTACGGGTCTCGTCGGTGGGCTGCCAGTCAGGAGCGCGGTTATCCCGCACCAGACGTTGCTCACGAGCCAAGATCGGCTGCGGGTCAACGCTTGCGGGATAACGAAGCGCCGCATGCTCCTGCTGGTGGCTCTCGCGAAGGACCGTCGGCACGCTCCCCTTGATGATGTCGATGAGGGCACGACGTCCATCTCGGTCAGCCGAAGAGTCCGTACCCCGAAGCCAGGTGTCGGCCACAGAGTTGCGCTCCACGACGAGGGCCAAGACGTCATAGAGCAGTCCATTAACCTTCTCGATAACCAAAGAGGTGGGGTCGTCGAGGTCAAAGGGGGTCAAGTCCAGTCCAGCGGACTCAAACTCGGTCCGAAGCTGCACCACCAACTCGGAGAGGCGGTCGGTGTCGTCGGTACCACGATAATGATGCTTCTTGGAACCAAGGATATCCTCGCGGATACCCTTGGCCCAAGCCCGATGTAGTCTCCCCTTGTAGACCACGTCGACCGCAGCGTGTTGGTCAACGAGATGCTTCCGCAACGCGACAGCGGCGTCGGAGTTGCTGGAAGGATTAGGGGGCACCACAGGCGGGGTGCTAGCGGTTGGGGTGTCCCGAACCGCATCTATAAGCCGTATAGAGGCGTCCAAGTCGGAGTCCTTCAATAGGCGTTTACGAGCTCGTGTAGATGTCGCCATTCTTCTGAAAGCCAGAGAAAAGATGATGCGCGGCAGCACGTTTGGGTGTTGTGGCGGAAATGGAGGGATGACGTAACGGCAGAACGTGCGGAGCGGCGAAAAGAGCGAAGGGCACTTGCAAATGTCGGCGTGGTCGAAGGTGTCCGGAGCACCAGCCCAAAATACGTAAACCAGCGTGATCAGGGCAGGTAAAGTAACGCAAATGAACATTGCCAATCCCAAGCAATAGCAACGCGCGGTGCCCATGACTCGCAGCCGCAAAACACGTCTACCGTAAAATCATGTCCAAATCCTAGTCGCACCCAAACGCGCAAGTGCGCACCACCTCTTCAAGCGGCTGCTTAGCCAATCATGGCCAAGATAGCAAGTGGAATGAAAACGTGGATGGGGCCACGACCTACCGGAATATCCAAGTACACTAGATATCAGAAAAGTCCCGTACTCGTGTGGATAAACTGTATAAGATAAATAAACCCTAAGCTAGATATACCCGGAACGGTCTCGGACGGTCTCGGTGTCTAGCCTACCTGTGACACAGCGTGTGTCACAGTACGAACCTACAGATCAGTCAGTAGTCCAGTGTTGGTCCTAGGAATCTGTCATAGGGGCCTGCACCGGGACTCCCAGTCAGGGCTGCCTATACAGATTTCAGCAACTCCTGAATTTTGATTCGAAAAAGACGTTTCATGTGATTTATACAGTCTGACGTCACTCGTGTATAATGATTAAAAAATGACTTGTCGCGAGGATTATATTCCTTTTATACGCCTGTTTCAGATTGTGTCCAATATTCTGGAGTGGCACGATTCGAATAAATATGCGAAATAACGGCACACTTGAAAAACCCAGATGTAGACGTGGCGGTCGTTTGAAGAAATGTGAGAGATGGTGGGGCCATGGTGATAATGGACGTTGATGACAGCGTTGTTGCCAACGTTCCAATTCTGCATTTGGGGAGCGTTGGGAACCATCATGTCTTCGGGCTGAAAATTCCATTCTGGCGCGGGTGGGGGAAGCGGGGCGACGGGGAAATGGCCGGCGGGATGGGGAATGGGGTAGTGGTGAGGTGCAGGCGGAAGCGGAGGTGGAAAATGGTGAGGAATTGGTTGCGGAAGAATGAATTCAGGGGGACCCTGGTCAGGGGGACCGGCTGGCGGCTGACCGGCATGTTGACGGGGATCGAATTGCGCGCATGCGTACGGCCAGACGTTGGGGGGCAAGTCCTGACCGAAATGTCGGCGATCGTCAAAGTCAGGGAAACGTTCAGAAATATGGCGAACGGGCTTTTGGAGTTGCATGTTCGGGGGGGGCTGATTCTCGAAATTGTCGCAGAGGCTCTGGCGGGCGGCGTCGATAGTGGTGCTCATCCCGCATGTCCGGTTGTGCATAACGGAACCAAGAGCAGCCTGCTCGATGGTGGAGGCGTTTTTGTAGGCCTGGACAGCGGTATTAGACGTGTGACGGCTGCGATCCTTCACGGCGTGCTCCTGAGTGCCAGCGGCGAGGGCCTCGGTGATCATCCAAGCGCGGACACCGTGGTTCTTGAACTCCGCGTAGTCGGGCAGTCCAGCTTCGAAGCAGATTCGTTGAAAAAGTGTATTCGCGACGTCAATCTGAATGGGTCTGTCGACAAAAGACCACTGACCAGATTTCTTGTCCTGTTGGATGTAGAGAAGCAGGGACTTGGTGTGGAAGTTCAAGCGGGTGCGGATATCCACGAGCTCCTTGAACAGTCGAACGAAGCAGAATTGAGGGTTGGACTTGTTCGGAAAGATGGTGACAATCTTAAAAACTTTTTTGAAGTCGGATAAATCGCCAGCACGAGTTTTTTGCTTGAGGAGGTTCGGGTCGAAATCAATGCGCTCGCCAGGTTCGTCTTCGCCGTTGTATGGCATGCCGGCGTCCTTCAACTCGAAATGGTCGAAAGTGGTAGACCGAAGCTCTTCGCCGCCACGAGGCCAGATTTCACACATTAAAGTGAAGGCGAACTTGAGGAGAAAGGTGTACAAGTCCTCGCGTTTGAAAAAGTCGCAATTGAAGATCTGCGCTGGCTCCTTGCGCGTGGGGATACGGTAGTGCTCGACGGTGCCTGGGAGCTCTGGAAGCCGCATGTTGAGGGCATCTTTGGCGTAGGACCAAGCCAAGTGGGAAAAAAAGCAAACATCGCCAGTGTAATCTTCCTGAAAAAGTTGAAAAGCGAAGTTAGTGGAGCTGTTGGAATTTGGGTAATGCAGGATGGGACGGAGAATGGGGAAAACGGGGAAAACGCGAAAAAAGCGAACGCGGACCTGATCATGTTTGTTTTCCTTCTCGACCTTGTTCCATTCGCGGTTGAGGGCGCAGAAATAGTTGTACAACGTCGATGCTTTTAATTTTTCCTTGGAGTTGTGCTTTTGGGTGATGGTGGCATCGTCAAGGAGCCAGGCCATGAGCATATCTGGCGCGGAGGGCTCGTCGCGGGTGGTGGGTCTCAATTTGTAGTCGTTGAGCTTCATGTTGTCGCCCATGCCCTTTCGACTAACAAATCTTGAAAAAGAATTGGACGCCGTTTTGGTGTTTTTGTCCGTATTCTTTTTTTCTTTATTGGACTCGGCAGCGACTCTGCTCCTCATATCGGCAATGAACGAGGTAAACCCTCCTACAGCGACAGCGTTATCTGCAGGTTTGGGGTCGTAGGGTACAATCGCACCAGTGTGGGGCACAGGAACAAACCGCTGCTTCTGTCGGGGAACGTGATCGTGTGCCAGACAGGCCCGCTGCCTCCTCGCCTGAAGATTGTCCGATCCATTGAGGTGATGTGTGCGCTTCATTCTGAAATTTTGCAATTGTGGTAAAATGAGGAACGTCCAGGAATTTGGTCAAATGTATAGGGCCGAATTTCGATCGATTGGGTAGAATCCACGGGTAGGATGAAATCGATAAAAAATCAATGGTCATAATTTGAATTATGGCGACAGAATTCAAAAATCGCCGAATTTCAAATTATGGAAAATAAAATAACAAAATAACAATAATAATACAATCGCGGGACGCGCGACTCGACATGACCGAATGACATGACCGCCGACCAAATCGGGTCGAATGACGATGACGTGACAGTCGACCGATCGCGATCGCCGACCGAATGCATGACCGCCCGTACGATTCGGGTCGAATGACGATGACGTGACCGCCGACCGATCGCGATCGCCGACCGAATGCATGACCCCCGAGCGCCCACGGAATGACGATGACGATGACGATGACGCTTGACGATCGATGACGATGACGATGACGGTCACGACCATCATCATCATCATGACAATGAATGAAATGACAGTGACCTGAACCAAATTGCAAAACCAAATTGCAAAACCAAATTGCAAAAACGAAATGGGTAGCGGTGAATATATAAACCACGGTCG
>LGRX02015732.1:0-11141 GCA_001247695.2 Cymbomonas tetramitiformis | reverse complement strand
TCATGTATCATAGCAACAGAGCATGATGACAACCCTGAAGTTGTTAGGAAGATACCGGAATGTCTTCCGTATGTCTTCCGTGCGCCTTCTGAATGTCTTCTGTGATTACGCGACTAGTGTACGTGTGGTATGAAGTAGCTATGTGGCCAAATTGCATAATCATCACATATGTGTCGATAACACATGTCAGAATGTATTCTCGCCCAGAAGACATTCGGAACATCTTCCGGGTATCTTCCGGGAAGACTGCCCTTTGCATGTCTTCCGGGAAGATGTCTTCCGAAATCCGGAAGACATTCCGCACATCTTCGGCACGTCTTCCCCGAAGAGTGTCTTCTGGTTTCCAGAAGACGTTCCACTCAGAAGACGTATTCTGGAAACCAGAAGACGTCATTTCTACGAAGACGTCTATAAGACGTTCAGAAGACGTCTTCTAGACGTCTTCCGATTTTCCCAGAATGTAGGGGATTCAACAAGGAGGAGCAGGAGATGCTCGACGCGCGTTGCCAGTCCATGGTGGAAGCAGGAGCATTGCGACCCAGCTCACTGATGCAAGCCGAACTCACTGGACGAGTCAGCCTGCATGCCGAGAGTCTCAGGTTTAAACCCCCTGCGCCTGGCACATCCGTGACAGACCAGATGTTGAATCTGCTGCAAGTGACGTCGTGCAGTCAACGAGAGGCTAATGTGGCAACCAGAAGCGAGTGGGCCGATGCTGAGGAGCCAGTGAGCGTGACGCCCATCACGCCAGCAAGGCTGACGGCAACCCAGACCGACCCCCGTTACCCAGATCTGACGCAGGAGCAGGAGGCTGGGAGCGACTCAGAGTATGTTTTGGCCAGCACGCAACCGTGGGCGGGCATGGCGGTGAACCCATGGGGCGGTGAGAACAAGGAGGGCAGCTGGTCTCAGCAGCGCTTGTATATCGACCGCACTGGCTATGCTCGTTTGTGCAGACTCTGTGAGGAGGACGAAGAGATCAGTCTCGAAGCAGGTTTCGTACGCGTCACGTTCGCACGCTGCGGGGAGGAGAAGGACGTCCTGGAAACGGAGCTGCTGTGGCCCGACTTCACGCTGGTGGACCAGAAGTTCGACAAGGAGACGAAGGTGGCCTCAGACACCTGGGTCACGCGCGCGAGTTGGAGGAAGGATAGCGACCAGGTCGCGCTTCCTGACTGCCAGGCCCATCGAGACGCCGGGCGGTACACCATGGCGGACGTCCAGGAGGCCCTCAGCGCGCAACAGGTGTACCCCACGGGAGTCGTGACTGGCACCCTCATGTGGGACAGGAGGGCGCACCAGTTCTGCGTGCTCAGCGAAAAGACTCGCGTGCAGTGGGAGCTTATCAAGAAGATGGTGCGTCACACCATGGCTGGCAGTGTCAGCATGAGCCCCATGGGCAGGGTGACTGGCGAGTTCCAGCTGCATTTCTACTACGAGAGGGACCAGCGCTGGCGATACCAGCCCCTGAAGTACGTCCAGAAGGTGGACATTGCTAACCTCCGAGCGCGCTTGAAGGTGAAGTACGACGAGGTGGTGGCTGGTAAGCAAGCCATTCCGTTGCTGACACTGACAGATGTGACGTGCAAGGTGGAAAAGTTCTACCCGGTGACAGATGGAGAAGGGGGAGATGGTGAAGTGTTCAACACCAACGCCGCCGCCCTGCTGGAGTTCCTGCACTTGGGGGAGGGCAGAGTGATGCTCTCCGCATGTAAGACAGAAGATGGAGCACGTGACGAGATCGACACCTACGGAGCTAGGCGAGCGCCACCACCTCGGCCGTCAGCCCCCAAGCACAAGACCGTCAGGAGGGATGATGCAGGGCCATCTGGCCATGCATCAGCGCTGCCACCACCGGTTTCCACAGGCAAGACCCTAAGGGGGGACAGTGCAGGGCCATCTGGTTCTATACCGCCACCAGCCTCAGCCCCACTGCGGCTGAGGCATCAGACGTGGCCCAATGGGGACTTTGACCCTCAGAGCCGGGAGTATCAGCCGTCGGTGTTCCAGGGCACCTACGAACCTGAGTCGGACACCAACAGGCGCACATACGAAAATCTTATTGTAGCGTGATACATTTCTTAATCGTGCATCATCCAATTCCCCGATCTGATCTAGCATTTGCGATTTCTTATTTAAGTATTAATGAATTATGCATCGTAGATCAGACGTAGCGTATTGATTTCTTATTGGATGTCAGATCGCCAGTGGTGCACCTATATCTATAACTTGTCTCAGGCTCGTCCTAGCCTACGTGGTTTCTTATTAGGGGCCTTAGACGTTTAGGGTCAACTTCAAGGTCTACTATGGGGTGGACGACCGTGAAGCGAGCCACTGTCTCGGTGAAGAGAGGTATACAGTATGTTCGTTGGTGGTCTGCCTGAAAAATAATGGCTAACGCCACAGATGGATCTTGGGTAGCACTGCAGATGAAGGCAGAGTAGGTTGATGCATGTAACTCGCATTGCTGAATGGGCATGCTAAGCGATGTTAGGATGAGACACTCAACTGCACTGTAAGACTAGACTGGATGTATGGGTACTGTAAGTCAAGGCTGGATAGTATAATTATGTGCTGTAACCCTGTAAGACCAAACTGAATAGTATATGTACTGTGCGACCAAGCTGGATACTATATGTACAGTGACACGCCCAACCCTCGCTATATTATCATAGTCGCATTATCTATGCTTAAATTTTCCCCGCGCGAAATTGCCTTAGTCATAATGCTAATGTGTGATATACCAACCACGATAAAGACCACTATACTTTTCCGCGCTGCTCAATTTCTTGAAAGATATGTGTAATATGAGTATAGGGTTCGGTGAACCTAGCGTCTCGATTTCTTAAAAAGGGGGGTTTTCACATCTCTGGTTTGCAATTGCTTGCGGGTGGTTTCTTATGGGTTTGTTAGTTTTTGGCGAGAAATCCAGCGGGTGGTTTCTTGTAGGTACCGTTTCTTATAGACCGCGACTTACTGTATACCCGGAACGGTCACGGAGTCGGAACGGTCTCGAGTCTAGCTACCTGTGACACTCGGTGTGTCACAGCACAGGCTTCCGGATCAGTCACGGTCCAGTGTTGGCTACCTAGGAATCTGTCATAGGGGCCTGCACCGGGACTTCCGGTCAGGGCTGCCTATACAGATTTCAGCACACCACCCCAGCACTGTGGGTGGTGACTGACAGGCAAGTCAGAGAAGTGAAGATAAGTTAGGGCAGAAGCTAGGGTGACAAGTCCTAACTGCTAATCCAACTGTGCTATTCTGATACACAAATTGGAACCCTCTAGCCGGCACAAGAGCAGAAACATACAGGCACTCAGGTCCTGCTAAACTACTGAAAAGCACTGTGTCAGCAAGTCAGCTTGAAGAATTCAAAGGTGTCAAAGCAGAAACATAAACCAAACTGAAGACCATGTTGAGGTCAAAGTACATCTCAGCACACCATCAGAGTGGTGTACTGCCAGAACCAGAATGGAAAGCTACTCGGGGTCAAAGTTCAGAGGGGCACCGTCACCACAATGTCCACGGTAGTAGCTTGCAGCACTGCTTTCCAGTGGGTCAGGCGGCCGGTGAACCACCGTCGCAGCACCCAGGGAGTGCAGTACTGCATCCAGAGTGACGGGGTCCAGCTCGGATATACCAGCCAGGGTAGATGCATAAATCCCCCCTGCACAGCACAGGCTGCAGTGCAGCCCGACCCGATACCTGCACAAAGTCGATGTCATTGACCGCCGTGTAGGCGGCAGCTCCCACTCCCATGATCGAGATCAAAAGAAAGAGAGAGACGAAGTAATGAAACCCCCACGGACCCGCGTGCGCGGGGAAGCCCCATGGCGGCTTGCCACAACCGTAGGTGCGGGATGCACCACCAGACTGAGGCACGTGGGTCGCGGACTCCGACGCATAATTTGCCGAAATGGCCGGAGTCCGCGGCTTCACGATGAAGCTGCCGTCGGCGAGGTCCTCGTAGTCGTCCGCGTCGTAACCCGTGAGATCAACCTGCCCCAGGTGCCCGATGGTGGCGTGGTTCACGGTCTGAACGAACCCAGCGAACTCCCCGTCCGCCTCCGCTGTGGTGGTCACCCGCGCCGATTGCAGTGGCGCGGGTTTCACATCCTTCCCCTGCGAGACAGTCATAGCAGGGGCCGGCACGGCGGATGCCGATGCCGCCGCACCACCTGCCGGAACCTGCTCCTCTGGCGTGGTCCCCGCTGCGGCGGGTCCGCACACCAGAGCCGAAGCCTGCTGCTCGATGCCGTTAGGAGGCGGGAAAGACGCGTGAGTGTAATGCACCTTTGGTTCCACCGCCGCGCTGACCTCCGCCGCGAGGTCGTCCAGCCGCTGGAGGATGTCGTCACCGGGCGTAGCCGTCACCGGTGGCGCCGCGTCAACGGGGAAGCCGTAGGCCGACACGTCGATGCCCCCAACGACCCCCCCGCACAGCGCCGCTGGCGGACCGTACGCCGTCGCCGCACGGGCAAACGCCTCAGCCCCATCATCCGCTGCCTCCTGAAAAACAGCACACATGGCGAGTGCATGCACGCCCTCCGCATCCTCCTCGTCGATGGGGACGCAGAAAGCCGCGGCTGAGGTGGGGGATGTTGGCGACCGCCAAGAGGGCAGTCGCGGTAGAAGTGGTACAGCTCCTTACCGGATTTCTTGCAGCGGATACAAAGCGGTTTTGCCCGCCGCTCGTCATGATCGTAGCCCACTGCCGGTGGGGATTGGACCCCCATGCGGAAGCCCCGCTGCGACTGCCCGCGCTGCTGCTGCTGCCGGCGATGGCCGTGCTGCCGCTGCGGCGGGTCCTGCTGCCGCTGCACCACCGGCGTAGCCGCCTCGTACCTTTGCTGAACCAGCGCGGTCAGCTCGTTGATTTTGTCCAGTAGCGTCTGGTGCTCGCTGTTGGTGAGCATGGCCGACGTGCTGCCACCACCTGCGGGCTTAGCCAGCAAGGCCTTCCCGACGTTCGTCTGCGCCCATGCCTGGTAAATCTCCACAACCAGAGAGCGCAGAGCACCGAGGGAAACCACCGCGAGATCGGCTACCATGGGGTAACGCACCTTGACCGCGGCGTAGAACACCGGGTCAAGCCGGCTGTACAGGCTGAGCTTCCTGCGTGGCCTCGGTGGGTGTCCAGTCGGCTGCCTTGTTATCCCGCACCAAACGTTGTTCCCGAGCCAAGATCGGCTGCGGGTCAACGTTTGCGGGATAACTCAGCGCGGCGTGCTCCTGCTGGAAGGACTCCCTCAGCGCCACAGGTACGCTGCGCTTGACGATGTCCACCAGCGCTCGTCGCCCATCTCGGTCGGCAGACGCGTCCGTACCCGTAAGCCAGACGTGCGCGTTGCTGTGCTTCTCAATGATGAGGCCAAGCACGTCGTACATCAACGCATTCACCTTGCCCACCACCAGAGGCTGGGGGTCGTCAAGGTCGAACGAGATGAGGTCCAGCCCAGCGGACTCGAAATCCGTACGCAGCTGAACCACCACATCGGAGAGGAGGCCCGCGTCAGTCGTACCGCTGAAATAATGCTTCTTGTCACCAAGGATATCCTCGCGGATACCCTTGGCCCATGTCCGATGGAGCCGCCCCTTGTAGACCTCGTCCACAAGCTTGGACTGCTCCTGCAGATACTTCCTCGTCGCAACGTCGGCGTCGGTGTTGGAAGCAGGGTCGAGGTTCGTAACAGCCGGTGATCTAGCCGTCGGCGTGTTGCGAACCGCGTCAGTGAGCCTCTGTCAGCGAGGCGTCGATGTCGGAGTCCCTCGTGAGGGACCGTTTTGCTCTAGTGTGAACTACCATAACTCTGAAAGCCTGATGGGAGATGGTACGCTGGGGCGCGTCCGGGTAATGTCGTGGGGAAAATGCGACGCCACAGTCACGGAAAGAGCGGTAGAGCCATGCGAGCGGAGGGGCACTGGAAGACGTCGTCGAGGTCGAAGGTGCTTAAGCCACCAGCCCAAAAATCGGTAGCAAGCGGGATCAGGGCAAGCGTAATACCGTAAATGAACATTGCGCCAACGAAGCCCGGTCCAGGTCGAATCCCCATAGCGGCGGCTCAAAGACGCACTTACAAACTGCTCATCTCAAATTTCCCACTCGTACCCAAACGCGCCGTTGCGCACCACCTCTCAAAGCGGCTGTTTTAGCCAATCATGGCCAAATTAGCTGTGGAATATAGCGTGGAATGGGTCCACGACCTACTGGAATATCCCGGTTCAAGATATCAGACAGTCAGTGAACCAATATAGATAAACTCGTATAAGAAATAAACCCTAAGCTAGATATACCCGGAACGGTCACGGAGTCGGAACGGTCTCGACTCTCGAGTCTAGCTACCTGTGACACTCGGTGTGTCACAGCACAGGCTTACGGATCAGTCACGGTCCAGTGTTGGCTACCTAGGAATCTGTCATAGGGGCCTGCACCGGGACTCCCGGTCAGGGCTGCCTAAACAGATTTCAGCAGGAGGGGTAGTGGTGCCCCCCCATGCAACCCCCCTCCCGCAACAAGTTTTTCAGGGGCAAAGTAGTCCATAACCTGAAGGTCTATCTTACGCGTAATCATGGCGAGCGAAGTGAGCGCCCCCGAGCGGCGCGTGAGCGCAACGCGAGTAAGGGCGGCTGAAGATTTTGCGGTATTTCGGCTATTTTCGAGTTGGGAATGTGTAAAATATGCATGTCTCGGAGCGTCTCGACAATTCGAAGCGTTCCTCTAACTAAGTGACCGACAGACCCTTTGGAGATCTAGCCAGCAAGGCTGCGATGTATGGGCAGTGCCCACAATGGTGGATTTTATGCAATGGATCCTATGGCACACATAGCTAGCCCCGAACCTACTAAGTAATTTGCGCCCCTATCAATCCTCTAGCACTTTTGGGGGTAAATTTTTGTGGAGCTCCCCGCAGGAGGGGTAGTGGTACCCCCCCTGCAACCCCCCTCCCGCAACAAGTTTTTCAGGGGCAAAGTAGTCCATAACCTGAAGGTCTATCTTACGCGTAATCATGGCGAGCGAAGCGAGCGCCCCCGAGCGGCGCGTGAGCGCAACGCGAGTAAGGGCGGCTAAAGATTTTGCGGTATTTCGGCTATTTTCGAGTTGGGAATGTGTAAAATATGCATGTCTCGGAGCGTCTCGACAATTCGAAGCGTTCCTCTAACTAAGTGACCGACAGACCCTCTGGAGATCCAACTGGAAATGGACGGCACAGGTGGCGTCCGATAGCCGCCGTTACACACTAAGCGTGTCATCCCGGTCTCTATTGTATCATCTATTGCTTCTATTCCCCTTGAGTTTAGGGGTAGGAGACACCGTAAATTTTGGTTGCCGGGGGCCGATTTGGGCCGTAAAAATATTAGTCGTTGATATGATATCTGATTGGGTATGTGATTACTGATATCGATATGACTATCATGACATATCATATCTCATATCGAAACATATCGATGTGCGATATCACGTATCAAGATAATTTATGCTGACGAGACATGAGCATGACATGTCATGTCAGCTGACGCATTCATATAAATGTGAATCCCTTCCGCTTCAAGCGGCTTGATTCATGAGAGAGAATTACTGATGTGAGATACGGTCTAGCGTAGGGTCTTGCAATAAGCGAAGCATTCAGGAAATGAACGAAAAGCACTATGGTGGAAGCACTTAACAGCTCTAACCAACGCAGAAACTGTGCTCGCGAAAAACACACAGAAAATCACATCCACGCTATGAAGGCGCAACTCAAGCGACATATGCCTGTGAGCAAGGCGGGTGATCGCGTTCCTTTGGGAGGGAGGTTGTCTTTGTTCGCTCCTCCGATACAAGTACAACGATCGAAAAACTCGCGTAGCAAGACGTCGCGCTGCCCTGCTACTCGCGCGAAGCATCTGCGGGTTAGTGGAAATTATTCCATCGGGGTGAGCACGACATCGACGCTAATTTTGTTTAGCTTGCGATATATGCCCGCGTGATATTCGCTGCCTCGATGTAGCTCTCGTCATCAAAGCAAAGCTCTGCGTGAAGCACGTTCTTGGGGAGAGGAGCTTGGCTATTCGCAGGTGGATGTGGGGACTCAGAGTACGAAGGCCGTAGTCTACGACTGTTTAGAACGCACCGTCGTTGGGCGTGGCGCGTACGCGTACGGTCTTCTGCCTTGTGACAAGCCGGGCGTCGCGGAGCAAGACCCGGCCACCTGGGAAAAAGTTCGTGCCTGGGCTACCACCGTTTCCGGGCACGCAGTTCCCGGGGGAAAGGGAGCGTGATACGCGCAATGTATATAGTTTTGCGCCTGAATTTGCCTTTCCTACTACCTCTAGGAGGCTCTTTCGCACGGGTCGACCTTCCTCCAGCAGCGACGCGTGAGGCTTCGAAAGAGCTTCACGTCCCTTTTGCTGCGCAGGGCAGCTTGCTAGCTAATGGAGTGCCAACGGCGCCGTAGCAAACAAAATTTAGTTTAGGGTGTTACCGCAAACTTGGTTGGCGCGCGCTGAACGGAGCCGGCTAAACATCGCACAGTAGCGCGCAGCGTGCAACGTGTGTGCGAGATAGCAACTGATGTGGTCAGATTGTATACATGGGTGGCACGGCTAGGCGCTAACCGGCGTGCCTCCGGCCACTTTCAACCGAGTCAAAGTGCAAAAGCGCATTTTGCTACCAACGACAGTCTACAGCACGCATGGAACACATATTTATGGAAGCTTAGGCGGCAGGGCTACAGTATTATGCTCACATACAGGCTGTCCGCTTTCGCGATAAGTACTCTCAGCTCCACCGCCGCCAAGACCCGCAGCTTTTTTATCGTGCACATGATTGAGCGCAGGGACAGCACCTGCGAGGGACGCAGAGGATAACGCATAGTGAAGGCCTGATCGCGGGCCACTGCTTTGCGCAGGGGATGCGAGAAGCCATCAAGCAAGCTACTTCTGACTTAGACCCCTCGAAGGTGTCCGCCATCGGCGTGAGTGGCCAGCAGCACGGCCTCGTTGCTGTTGATAGCCATGACCAGGTGAGTATGCCACCCTTCATAGTGCTATACTGAATGCAGGCGTGACCAGGCGAGTATGCATGCACCTTGGTATCATATAGCTGATGACAACAGCCATAACCAGGTGAGGATACCAGGTGACCAGGCGAGTATGACACACGGCTGGTAGCCATGGCCAAGTGAGTATGACACGTGGCACTGTGTGACACGGATGGTAGCCATGGCCAAGTGAATATGGCACCGGCACTGTGTGACACGAATGGCAGCCATGGCCAGGTGAGTATGGCACCGGCACTGTGTGACACGAATGGCAGCCATGTCCCGATGAGTATGGCACGCGCCACTGTGTTGCACGGGGCTGCGGTATCGGCGCAGGATGCTGAGCATACAGAGGGCACGTCGGGTTTTTCAGAGGGCACGTCGGGTTTTTCAGAGGGCACGTCGGGTTTTTCAGAGGGCACGTCGGGTTTTTTCGGGTTTTTTCGAGCCCGAGAATGGACTGTTCGTGTTCTTCCTGACTCGCAAAGCCAGAGACCTTAACATATATGAAGCGAAAACGTACACGACATAAAACAATAGTTGCTGAGCGCATTAAATCGGTTATTGTGGTTTGGGGGTCTCTGCATCTTGGGGTGCCAGCGGGGGGTTCGTAATGAGAGGCCTGGGCAGGTGATTCGGCCATCTTGGGGGTGCCAGTGGGGTCGTGTTGAGAGGCCTGGGCAGGTGATTCGGCCTTCGAAGCTGTGGTGCGACCTGGAATCTGCTGCGGAGGCAGAGCTGCTGTCTCAGGCATGGGGAGTTGACATGCAGCCCGCCTTCACCGCCACCAAAATACTGTGCGTCACCTCCTTAAACGCTTGCTCCCTTACATTAACGATGACCGAGGTATGTTGATTTGTTATAATTAGTTATGCTTAGAGGCGAGCGGGTGCAGTAAGAGTATGGCGCAAGAATGCCATGGGGCGGCGTGCTGGGCGACCCTCTCAGAATGCCGTGGGGCGGCGTGCTGGGCGATCCTCTCAGAGGAGGCTGGCCGCGCACTTGCACGCAGGTGGCGCTCCTGCCTGACCCCTTCCTGTGCCGTGCAGGTGGCTCAAGAACAACGAGCCAGATAACTTTGCTCGGATGGAGAAGGTTTGCTCGCTCTTGTGCCCACTTTGTACCAATAGACACTGCGGGATGCGGCCGTGAAGCGAAGACTTGGCCATACACCAGCGTTCTGCCCTGGGGAGTCAGGCTTGACGATGGCGGCGGCGCATTCATCGCACCGCATAAACAACAATAGGAGCAAGGCTCAGTAGATTGCTTGCTGCGGGTGAATCCACGAGAACTCCCACCTCAACAGGAGCAAGGCTCAGTAGATTGCCAGCCGCGCCTGGTGAATCCACGAGAACTCCACTCAATAGAGCAAGGCTCAGTAGATTGCTAGCTGCGCCTGGTGAATCACGAGACTCCGGACCACAAAATAGGAGCAAGGCTCAGTGATTGCTAGCTGCGCCTGGTAATCCACGAGAACTCCGACCAATAGGAGCAAGGCTCAGCAGATTGCTTGCTGCGCCTGGTAATCCACAGAACTCCGACCAATAGAGCAAGGCTCGCAGATTGCTAGGTGCTACTGGTGAATCCACGAGAACTGTGCAATCAACAGGAGTACAAGCAAGGCTCAGTAGATTGCTAGCTGCGCCTGGTGATCCACGAGAATCCCGACCAATAGAGCAAGGCTCAGTAGATTGCCAGCTGCGCCTGGTGAATCCACGAGAATCCACCACAGGAGCAAGGCTCAGTAGATTGCTAGCTGCTGGTGAATCCACGAGAACTCCACCAATAGGAGCAAGGCTCAGTAGATTGCTTGCTGCGCCTGGTGAATCCACTATAAATCACCAATAGAGCACTCAGTAGATTGCTTGGTGCGCCTGGTGAATCCACGAGAACTCCGACCAATAGGAGCAAGGCTCAGTAGATTGCTAGCTGCGCCTGGTGAATCCACGAGAACTCTGGCCTGAGTTTGAGCTTTACACCTTGGTATAGCTCGCAGCAGAGATTTTGGACGGCGATGCATTTTCTGGCTGTGCGGTCGCTGCAGCAAGCTGTGCAGGTCTCTTTGAGACGTGCTGGATGAGCGCCATGCCACACCTCATCCATGCCGGACTTCAGCGG
>LGRX02015731.1:0-15661 GCA_001247695.2 Cymbomonas tetramitiformis | reverse complement strand
CGTTATAATCGTGGGATCATCGATCGCGCAAAGGCGACGACGGCTAGCGCAAATAATCCGCAACGTAGACTTCGGATGCTTTGAATCGTCTAGCACATACATGATAACGTGTGGATCAATCAGTAATCCAGCGTAGGATTGTATCGCGAAAACGCTCTTCATTGAACCTTGGAACGTCACTCAACGATACGATGTCCGTAAAGGTGGGCTACATCCTAAGAACTGTAAGGTGAGGGACTAAAGTGGACTCAGTTCCCCCCAATAACCTAAAAACACCATGAGGGACGCCTCAAATCGGTGTAAGAAGACTGGTACCAGCAAGAAGAGACAACAACAAAGACATCAAAGACATATACAAAGGTATGCCCGTTGTGAGGTCACAACTCTCTTAAGAGGGGAGATCTGTCAGGGTTATGACCGATGACATATGTGTCATACGTGTCATACGTGTCATACCTGTCATACCTGTCATCCATGTCATGTCATGTCATGTCATATATTATTATGACAGTCGGTCGTGTCATATATTATTATGACAGTCGACAGTATGGTCGATCATGACTGTACAGGTCGAGTCGCGTCATACATTTATGACAGTCGTCAGTACGGTCGACGATGACTGTACATGTCGATGATTATGTCATATCATCAGGCATCCCTGTCATCGAGAGTTCGTATGATTGAACTCGAAGATGGCAAAGCAAAGATACATCTTGGAAACAAACCAAGAACCATCTTTAGCTTCCAGCATGCGCGGAACTCGCATGTGCAGCATGAACGAACTAGTCGTTATTACCATGCTGGACGTTCAACCTACGTCTCGGGTTCACAACCCAATGGCGGTACCATCTAAGATGATGGGTGACGTAGGTATAAAAGTGAGGAAGCGTTGTGCTTCAGCAGATCCTCTTACAGAGACTGCACTCACAAACCCGCTCATCCGTTCACCTGCATTGCTGTCCAACTTTGCAGTGTTTCATTGTATATTGATAATATATTCACGGCGCTTGTATCTACAGCCGTATCAATGGTCTGAGTCACAGAATGCTGTGAGCTGGGGTGCTGTAGAGTCAATAGCCATAGTCTCTGGTGGAATAGGCATAGTGAAGGATCCGCTTGGTAGCGGTGAGGGCCTCAACTGTGGGCTGGTGGCAGAACTGAGCCAGATACGTGACGTGGTAGTATATGTCGGGTCTGATTATCCTGGCTAACCAGAGCAGAGAGTAGATCAAGGATCTGAGGGGTGTCTCAATGGACCTGTCAATGGCATCAGGTGGGGGAATGGGGAGGGAGAGACCCTCTGTCATCGGTGATCGAGGTGGCTGCTTATCCGTGGCTATGCTGAACTTAGCACACAGATCTGTGATGCTCCGCTCGTGTGAAAGCTCAATCCAGGTCGGGTATGACTCTCCTGTAGGAAGTGTCTCAGTCTGGACATCAACCCTGAGCTGGAGGAACTGGTTGAGGACACCAGAGTAGGTGGCCTGGAATGTGGACATGATGTCAGTGTGAAACCGGGATCTGGACCGCTCATCGGCACAAGCCACAATGAAGTCATCAACGTAGATGAGGACTATGAAGAGCTGACCGTCAATCCAGCCGATGTACAGGCACTCGTCATATGTGGACCTGCTGAGTGTAGGGTAGCGGTCTGTCATGAACCTGTGTGCGGTCTCTGACCAAAGTCTGCCTGAGGTCCGATGTCCGTAGAGTGCCTTCTTCATATAGGCACCTACATATCCTAGGGGATGGACGTACCCCTTCGGAAACCTGACATAGTACCGCTCATCCTCGGGTATTAGAGCCTGGAGGAAAGCCTGAGAGACATCATAGTGGTACGGCATGAGTCTGTGTGTCAGGCAGAGCGCTAGGAGGAGTCTGAAGGTGGTGAGCTGAGGTGTAGGGGCAAAGGTCTCCGCCTCCTCATAGAAGGTGCGGTCCATGTCTCCTCTGGTGGTGCATCTGGCCTTGAACTTGTCAAGGGAGCCGTCTGTCAGCTTCTTGAGCTTAAAGACAAACTTACTGGGGAGGACGGTGGAGCCTGGGTGGAAGGCGGTGACTGGATTGGCCCTGTCTGGCTGAAGTATGCCGTCAATCTCTGACTGAATGGCTTGTGCCACTGTCTCCAATTAGGGCTGACCTGAGCCTGTCTGTATGTAGTGGGGTCTGGCTCGTCCATGAAGGCATCACTCGGGAAGTCTGCGGGGTCCGAGTCTGCATCCCTGAGGGCAAGGAGCATGGCCTTCTGGTCTGGGGAGATGATGACAACATCGGTGTCTGCATACTGGGTGGAGTGTGAGTCAGCAGAGTCGAAGTACACCTGGTATCTGTGCTGGACCTGAGGCTTATGGTCTACAGACACGATGACTGCAGGGTGATACTTCTGTCGGTCAGCTGGCTTAGCCGAGCACATAGCAAAACACGGGTAAAAGACATTAGGTGCCCCATGTTTGTGTCTGTGCTTGAGAAAGCTGATGAGAGTGGCATAGTGGCTCTTGGCCAGCTGGAGATAATAATAATAATAATAATAAAACATTTACGCTAGCAAAGGGGACAAAGTCCTGAGAGTGCGGTATCCCTGCAAAGCAGGCGAGTGAAAGCACCAGGGGCTACTCCCTCTGCTATAGCGCGCCCACAAAGGGGCTCAGCCCACTTTTTAGCAGGGTGACATCTAGAGAAAAAGCTAAGTGCTAGGCAAAAAAACTCTAGAGGATGGAGAAGCAGCCATGGCCGGGTGAGTGGAGGGGTGGCTGAATCTGAGCGGTGGGGAGGGAAGTCGAAGAATTAAGGGGGTTTTTGGAGACGTTAAGGAAGGGGGGTCGTGGTATGGGGGAGAGGGGGTGGGCGGGGGGGAGGGGAGGGGGGACGGCCCCCTCCCCTTGGGGGCACGGAGCCATCTTTTATTGCAAGACTTTTGAAAATTATTGCAGGAGGGTTTGAAGAAAGTCGTTTGACTGTTGCACAGCTTCTGTTTCTGTCATGGTTTCACCGCTCGAGATGTCAACTGTATGCGGGTCAGTGTTTAAGGTGGTGGTGGTGTTTAATAGAAACACGTCTCGCCTATTTTTGGTGCGTTGCCTACAAATTCTTGAAAGTTTTTTAAGGAGAGGTTTAATCTTGCCACGGGGAACACCTATCGTGTTGAGGACAGTACCAAAATGAGGAGGGAGGTATCCCATGAGTGTAAGAACTTTGGGCCATTTCACGGTGCTTATGAAGGGCTTGGAATTTGCGTTGGTGATTGTCGTGTCGTGGTGGCCACCATAATAAGGCTCAATATCATTCTGATGATAAGGAGGGTCTTGAGTGGGCCATGGGCAAAGCGAAGAAGGAAGTACTTTGTCGCTTTCGTTCAGAACTTCATTCCAAATATCAGGGCTGACTCCCGTGTATTCTAGCCTCTTCTCCGTGACTCTGGACTTAGGAAGGACGTTGAGGAACCATCTGGCAATCTTTTTCTGTGTAGGCCTCCAGTCAAAGGCTGGTTGAGTATCACTGGGTGCACTGTCTATAGCTATGATAACGACATCCGAAAAGTCATCCTTATAGCATCCGCCACCTGGAAGAACGTAGGGGTCATCACCCGTCCAATAACCATGTGGGATAAATGGAATAGTGTTATGCGGGAATCTGAAAACAAGTTTAAAGCCTTTATCAAACCATCTTTTTTGGTTTTTGGGAGACAGCGGAAGAATCCATGTTCCTGAAAATCCAGGGACGGTGTTGGCCGCTTTATGTCCCATTTCCAAGGTAGTCATAACCACCGAAGATAAGCCCTTGTTGGAAACAATACAGCAGCCACGGGGAGAACGCTCCCGGCGAGATACAACGAACTGCATAATTGATAACATACGGGAATAAATATTCTGACTGACACAAGCAGAGTCACCGAAGATGACATACCGGAAATGACACGTGACAGTACGAACATGTCACAGTGCCAATTCCAGCACACCACCTCATCTGAGGTGGCTCTACAGCTTGTGAAAGTCACCACCCTAGCTACTAGAGTTTACATCTAATGAGAATGGTTAAGTCTGGTAGCTAGAAAGATCACAAGGTGAAAGGATTGAACAGAGGATGCCGAATAAAATACTGCTAGTTGCTCATCTCATGTTGGAAAGACTTCCGGGCTAAATCTCTGCCGGCTAGTGGTCAGCAGCAAACCAAGATGCCGCCTGTCTGCTCACGAAAGCAGATGAATCACGGAAGAAAATTGCCTGTCGGTTTAGCTGTTTAGTCGTGCGCGGCCAGTTGGGAGGAATTACACATCTCTATAAGAGGGCTCGCGGAAATGAAACAATAGCTGCCCGCTAGTGGTCAACATCCCGAAAAGAAACACCATAATACGAACGCGTCAGCTAGTGGTCGAAACATCTGAAAGGAATGCTCTGCCTGTCCGTTTAGAAAATTAAGAAGACCCAGAAGAATAACCACCGTAAGATTCGCTGCTAGCACCACCAGACCCAGAGTCGTGGTGGTCTCCAGAATCGTAATCGGAGGGGTCATCAGCATCGTCCTCGTAAGCACCACCAGAGTCGTGCTCCTCGTGATCGTCGGAAGAATAGGGGTAGAACTCGTCGTTGTCATCGTTAACCGGATCAACGTGCTCTGAAGAGAGCGAAGCATTTCCAGTCGAAATAAATGTCGGCGGGAAAAAATCAGCTGCTGCAACGTCCAAAACACCGCCATGAGACTCCCCTTGGGAACCTGTGCCCAAGGCAGGAGCCTGTGCCAACTGTGAAGGGTAAAATTGCGGAGAGGCCAAGTGGCCATCAAACTCCTCACAATCGTCGTCAGACTCATCGTAATACCCGGGAGGGTACTCCGATTCGTCCTCGCTCTCACCACTCTCAAACACTGCGTGAATGTCCGGCTGCCCAGATGTGCCGATGGAAGCAGAATCAACGGAATGAAAGAAATGACGCTCTACACGAACAGGAGGAGCCTGTCGTGTGAGCCTGCGCGTACTGGAGGAGCCAGTCGCGGGTCTTGTGGTCGTAATTTGCGAAGAAACAGTTCGGGTGACCAAAATCGCGGATTCATTGCCAACGCCCTTCTCACAGAAAGTTACGGCCGGAATCAAAGAAGGATCGGACGCAGCACCACCAACTGCTGCGTCCCCTGAAACAACGAGACTCAAAATAATCGGCTCGAAAGATGCTGGAGGCTGCGGTAAAATCCGAGAAGCATTACGAAAATGAGCTAGCGCTCTAGCTTGGGCCTGGCACAAGGAAATCAACTGAGCGCGTTTAAGAAACTCCACTTTGCCCAATCTCTCATCGCAAGAAAACAAAAGAGCTTGAAGCTCCTCATCGGGCAAAACATCTGCGAGAGCCATCGCGGAAGAAAGGATCCGTAAAAGAAAGCGAACACGCGAAATAAATGCCGAAACCACTCCGCCGTAATTTCCCGTAACTGCCGGACCGTCCAAGCTAAAGCGAAAATCAGATTCCGTAGGCCGCGACAAAGATGGCTGAGCTCAAAATAAAGATAGAGCGAATACGAAATAAAATTTACGCTAAAAATCACGATACGCAAGCGTACAGTGGGACCATAACCTGTTGGAAACAATACAGCAGCCACGGGGAGAACGCTCCCGGCGAGATAGAACGAACTGCATAATTGATAACATACGGGAATAAATATTCTGACTGACACAAGCAGAGTCACCGAAGATGACATACCGGAAATGACACGTGACAGTACGAACATGTCACAGTGCCAATTCCAGCAGCCCTTATCCTTCCCATCAAAGGGGGGATTTCCGTAAACGATTCTGCCAATGCCTGTTATCGGGTCCACGTAGGCATCCCAAGCGAGACCATCAAAGTCGATTTTCCCATGATGGCAGAAGGGCCTGAGGGCTTTTTTCATTCTTGTGGTGGGTATGCATCTTCTGCTGGACTTTAGGTTCAGGGTTATTATTATGGGCTCTGATAGCCCCTAGCCTGACCCGTCTCTGATCGGAACCGTGACTCCGCTAGTAGCTAGGATGACAGTACAGTAGTACTGTACTGTCAGTCATCACTTCGTATTATCCGGGTTTCCGAGATGCATGATAAAAGCACTCGGCCGGACTGATTATGGGAGCTTAGCCAGTTTGTTTTACCCGAGCGGAACACCTGTTCTCGCAGGTTATGCGCGTCACCACTTCCCTAGTAATTCTGATGGCACAGCGCCGAGCTGTTGCCATGATTGGCTAAGTTTTGACACAGAGATGGGGTGGGCGCCCCCTTAGACAGTGGTCTTCTCTCCGCAGTATGGCCTACTTTTGAAGTGGAGATCAGTTTTTCGGCATTTATTCGGCAGAGTATCGTCGCTGAGTATGGTTATACTTTACGTTCCGTTTGATCGGCGGGCAGGACACTCCGCGTTTTGTGGGTCGCTCCCACGATTAGCCACTCGGCTCATGACCTGCTTGATTATGTTGTTGCTTGCTGAGGCTCCTGCAGGAAATGGCCGCTGCGAGATTGTCCATTACTGTCGCACCGCTAGCCCGCAATCCCATCTCACCGTCATTTTAGAAATGGACACAACGCCTAGACCACGTACACGCGCTAGAGCGCGCAAGTTAGCGACTATTTTCGATGATGTTGGGGCACTGAATTCGGCTACCCCTACAACGCCGCATTTGGCTTCGGCTGACGAATCGGCTGCGGCTGCAACGCTCGTTCAGCGATTACGGAAGGATTCTTTCGATGTTCAATGTGCGAAGACAGCAGCCACTAAAGTTCTGGGAGACAAAACAGCGAAATTTCATGGCAATGAATCGTCGGCTTCGGACATTTTTTCGCAGCTGGTTTCCGAGATTCAGCAGCTTTTCACGCTGCAGTCGCAGGCACTTGCACCCCTGTTTGAGCTGTCTGCTGCCAATGTCCCTGTCATGACTGCTGCAAATGAGCTGTTGTATTCTGTGTTGTTGCTGCTGACTGCGCCAGGGTCTCCTGCCCGTAATTGGGTGGAGGCTTCTGGGGCCGATGTTCCTGCTGACGGCAAACGTGCCACCCTCGAGGTGGTGCGTATGCTCGCTGATGATTCGACTCCGTTCGAGTCTCTGACTGAGCTGCTTGACGTGAGAATTTCAGATGAAAGTGACCCTGACTCCGGCATTCGTCTTTTTAACAGTTGTCTTCGGGATGCGCAGCGTCTGCAGACGCTGCCCGAAGACGCTGTTAAAAGGCAATTCCTCTCTGCCCTGTCTGGACCGGCTTACGCCACGTTGGTTGACTCGTTTGCTCGAGCTGACCAGCGTGCGGCTGTGAGTCTGCTCACCCTGCAGGCGCGCGTGCGCGAGCAGTACCGCTGCGGGCGGCTCTCGGGCAAGCGCACTGCGGGGCGCCCCATGTCCGTAGCATCTTGCACCACTGACACTGGCCTGGCTTCGGCCATCGAGCGGCTCAGTTCTCAGTTGGTCAAGTTGCAGCGGGATGTGGATTCCCTTAAGAAGGGTGGCTCCAAGCCACCTCATGGGAAACACGCTCCGCGCGGCTTCCACCGACCTGGAGTGCAACCGCTTGCTCATTCCGCCTCTTCGGAGGTGGCTTTTGACAAGCGGTCTGGCACCTTTGTCCCAACGTGCAGGCACGAGAAGTGCCGCGCCGTTGGGTCGAAGCATTGGCTGAGTGAGTGTCCTCACAAGGACACTCACCCGATGTCCATTTCGGCGTCCTACTGCCAAGCCGTCGAGTCTTATGACTCCGACGTGCTTGCCCTTCGTTTTCAGCGGTACTATGACGCTGGGGATGAGGGGTCCATGGAGCACTTGTGTGCTCTTGTGGGGCAACCTGAAATCTGTGAGCTGTCTGCGCATTCCTTTGCTCCAGAGCCTACGGCTCTGCAGCAGTTCAAGGATGCTGCTGCCTCTGCTGAGACTGCACCTGCTGAGCATCTTTCCATTGGCCGTGTTGCATTTGCTGAGGTCAGCGGTCCGCTTGCTGGTGGTGTCGCTGAGCCGACTGCCAGCAAGCAGCTGCTGCCGAAGGCCTCTGCACCCGTGCATGGTAGGACGATTGGCTTGCATGAGGTCGGCAGTGCCGCCTTCGTGCCGCCGTCTGCCTCTCTGGCTCTCGGCCCGATGGCTTCTGCTGACAATTCATTCAAAACATTCAACACTGTCCACCCTGACTGGCTTGACATTGACCCTGAGCCTGTTGAAGTGTGTGACTCCGATGACGATGGAGAGGGCTCCAACTACCCTCCTGATGTCTGCCTGACTGAAGTTGAAGGGGGTGCACCGCCGGCGGCTGCAGCGTTTCGGCGGTTCGGAGTCCCCAGGGGCTCCAGGCCATTTGGCTTCGGTGAATTTGCTCTCACTCTCTTCATGGTGGCTACGTTTCTGTTCAGTGCTACGGCGATGCCGACACTCGTGGTCGGCGGTGGTGTCAGGGGCCTGGTTGAGCCCGGAGCCACCTACGGCTACGGTGCGGTTCATCCCGGTGGTGCATTACTGGATTCCTTTTGCCCGTCCGTGATTACTACTGGTTCGTCAATGCCGCCGCGGGATGTGGAACCGTTCTTTTCTCAATCGACCTCAGCGGCTCTGCAATTTGAGAGTCTTGCCACTCCACTTTGGGATCCGCCTGACCCACTTGGGTCTGGTGGTGTCAATGCTTATAAGTTCTCTTCTCAATTGACTTCGGATGCTTTTCTTGAATGGGATCCGTATGCTGAACTCGGCTCTGCCGACCAGCTTTACAGTGGCTAGAGTCTGCTTGTTTCGATCCCTGGAGGTGTGATTAGCCTTAGCCGCAGTGGTGGGTTGTGCCGGGACAAGTCCCCGGGCACCCAGCTAGAAGTATATCTGTTTCCAGTGAATGCTGTTTGTTATCTGCTTACTTAGCTCCGCTTGCCTAGCCCTATTAGCTACGGTCACAGCTCCGGGTGGTGTGCTGGACTTTAGGTTCAGGGTTATTATTATGGGCTCTGATAGCCCCTAGCCTGACCCGTCCCTGATCGGAACCGTGACTCCGCTGGTAGCTAGGATGACAGTACAGTAGTACTGTACTGTCAGTCATCACTTCGTATTATCCGGGTTTCCGAGATGCATGATAAAAGCACTCGGCCGGACTGATTATGGGAGCTTAGCCAGTTTGTTTTACCCGAGCGGAACACCTGTTCTCGCATCTTCTCGAGTGAATTCTAGGGTGGGCATTTAGTGGGTTGGAGAAAGGTTCACACCCGTTTTTGTCAAGGTTTCTGTCATCCACCAAAATATCTAAGAGGCTTCTTCTGATTGCGTAGCGCAGTTTTTAGGATCCCGATTCAAACTTACATGCATTGAGTGCTTCATGAATATCGTGTGCCCTATTCGAGTACTCCGCAAGTGAGCATGGGACTGCTTTGTTGGAAAGACGGTGCCAAGCCAAGAGTTTCCAAAACTCTTTCTTTTGGACATATTGGAGTTCGGGATATTTAATTGTTCCCGTAACATGGTCCACTTCAGGCTTAGCGGTCACAACGATGGTATTCTTTTTTGAACTTGATGGACGGTACATGCTAGCTTCCGGGAGAGCGTGTAAGTATAATTCCTCATTCATTTCCTGTCTTAGGTCAGCAAGTGGAAACAGTTTCGATGGCTGTGTTTTGATGTATGTGGTACCTTTTCCAGGGTTTAGTAGTTTGGGCTTTTCTGAGATTTGTTCAGCGATGATTTTCCTTAGTTCGCTATCTTGGGTTGTTCTAAGACTATACAAACTATTATTATGTCCTGAGCATTCAAGTTGGATGTGTTCGAAGGTGCATTTTGTATTTTGTTGGCAGTAGGGGCAGTTTTCACTCCCGATTTTCCCCAGTTTAAATAAACGTGCTGGAGAGGCTTGAAGACCCAGGAGTTCTCTGCTTCTAGAAGCGGTGAAAGCTTTAGGTGTTATTTTGGAAATATCTTTAGTGGGGGCGGTGTTATTCTCGTTGAGCATTCTCAGGTACTTCCCTTGAGACTGTAGAGTTCTCCAATTATGATAGTGTGAGAGTCGTTGAATTCTTCTAATGTGACTACGGATATCGCCTAAAATAGGGACCTCAAAAAATAATAATGAGAAGGGCAGTTCCTCGGCAGGGTCGTAGCGGGAGATGTCTAAACAGCCCCCTCTGAATGAGGCTCTTTTAACAGTACGGTCCACTCTGTCATGGACTTTGTCATTATTGTGACCCCTGATCCATTTAAGGATGATTTTACTGAGGTCTCCTTCACTGTAGAAGCCAAGTTCTTCTAACAGTAGGCGAACAGCCTGCACATCTCTGCGATTAGCTTCACGTAGTTTGTCCCGAGCACTCATGGATCTGCCATCCTTTGTTATAGCAGATATTGCGGCCATGGAGTCAATGGCATGTACCATTGGAGTCATGGATTTGAGGAGTTTCTCTTTTTGTTCTGTGAGTAGAAATCGCAGTCCTGCAATTTCAACAGATGTGCTACTCGGGTTTTGGATATCTTCCTTGATAAGAAGCCCCGGTGCGGCGAAAGTTCTTGAGGGGGGGATATTCATCTTCCGAACAAGTGGCATTCCGTCGTCAAAGTTTTTTATGGCATATGCTGCACCACTGCATGCTGATTTTTTACCAGCAAATAAAGAACCATCGCTTGCCATATCATAATCTTCCGTTTGTTTGCTCTTTTCGGCGTGAGGGGTAGATTCTTCTTCTGGGTCGCTAGGGCAGCTATATTCACTTTCTTCTTCCGCAGTTTTGTTTTTCATTCTGGCAATAATGGTCTCATACTGTCTGTCTGAGATGTAATCATAGTGTGAGTTAATATCACTGACTTTAGCAAGGACAGAAGAGGGCGGGTCCATATGGTCATTATATTCGAAAATGGAACCTGCTGGAATTAGGATGCAACCGTCATTGGTGATGCTATATTCAAAGTCGTATTGAAAACTGCTGGTTCCTTCGATTCTGACAAAGACATTGGGGTTTATGGCATTGTTACTGTATTCTGTATATTGTATTGACATGGCCTCTAAGTCAATGTTGGTAATGTGAATAAGAGAGATGGAATCTCGGTTACCATTTCCTTTCCAATAAAACTCACCCGTGTCCGGGGGTACTATGTTGTCTCTATATTGTTTCTTTACCTATCTGGCCTGTGGGTCTAAATCTACAGGGTTTTGAAGCATTTCCTTTTCGATTTCGGTTAGCCATCCAGGGGGTCTATTACCGTTCAGCCTGAAAAAGCCTTTGCTTTCTTGCCAGTTTTTTAACATTCCACCGCAGGGAGTCAGAAAGGAACCTGTGTGCTTGAGGTTATATTTTTGAATTGCGGAGGTAACATTCCTCGACATGTAGAGTTGTCTGGGAAGGGTGGTGATTAATGTGGTTTCACCCGCTTCATTTTCAGGGTAATTTTTAGAGTCGATAGCGTATCCAAGTTTTGCCATAATGTGACCTGTACGCCTGAACCAGTTAAAGCGTTTGTCTTTTGTGTGACTGTAGGTTGCATAGTGTGATAAGGGGAAGCCCGAGATGGCATTTTTACTCAGTTCGTTTTTCATGTTT
The DNA here is from genome assembly GCA_001247695.2 of Cymbomonas tetramitiformis. Classification (NCBI taxonomy): domain Eukaryota; kingdom Viridiplantae; phylum Chlorophyta; class Pyramimonadophyceae; order Pyramimonadales; family Pyramimonadaceae; genus Cymbomonas; species Cymbomonas tetramitiformis. Next base: position 4,165 of record LGRX02015731.1, on the reverse strand, counting down.
TAAATTATTATTTTAAGCCATAGATTGCTGTTTCTACGGTATAGTGAGATAAGGTGGGGGTCAGTGATACGGTCCGTCCGTGTGGTTGTGTTGCCAATATTCGTGTTCATCTGCGGAACACAGGGTGTTCATAGTTTCAGTAATACACGACGCGGTTACAATATCGAAGACACTATCAATACCGTACCCGCCCTGGCAGACTGCTGTCCAAATTATTTGGTGATTAGTGTCAACTGGGCAGCCCAGGTATTTGATTATAAACGAAGCTATCATTTTGTCTAATTCAATTGCGACATTCTTTGAGGAGTTGGCAATTGCTGAGGTAACTTTAAGAGGGTACGCCATCCTCGGAACCACAACCGCATTTATAACACATCTTAGCTGGTGTAGAGTCATGTGTTGCAGTTGGATGGATGTTAGAGTAGATTTGAGTCTGTCGATAAGGATCTCCGCCTGTTTGTCCCATTCCCCATTTAGTGCAAACCATACTCCGAGGTATCTGTTTACCTCTTTGCTGTTAGAGAAATCGAGAAAATCTGGTGACTCAGGAGGTATCCATTTCGCATCAATGGAAGGACTTGAGTCATTGGTGTTGGGCTCCAGATGACCCCCAGAGATGAGTAAATCATCGGACAGTTCATATCGTGTTACCATTTTGCCCTAGGGTTTGATGCGCTTTCTGTAAGAGTATTTGGATTTCTTAACATTGATGGGAATACCGATGAAGCTCATAAATTCATTAACTATACCTAGCATGTCTTGAACTTCGTCTTTAGTTTTCCCCACGAGCATGATGTCATCACAGAAGAACCGTGCAAAGATATTTAAAGGGGTGTCCTTTTCTAATAGGTTTTGGGAGGGAGGAATCACATTATTTCCTGGTTTGTCTGGTCTATGGCGTTCCGTGTTCAGTTCATATCCATATGTGGTTCCTGTCGGGTTTGCACCGTTTGCTCTTTTTGCTAACCAAATTGCCAGAATATCCATAATAGCTACAAACCTTAGTGGGCTCAAAACTTCTCCCTGTGGAACTCCACATTCGAGGGACCATTCATCTGTGAGGCCTTCTTCAGTAAGTACCATTCTAGAGGCATCATTGGTGATGTCTGAGATGATGTTAATTATTTGTGATGGGAGTCCTAACTTTCTGAGCGCTAAATTGCTCATCCAGAATTCAGCTCTGTCAAATGCTTGTTTGAGGTCCAGGTAAACTACGTGGAGGTCTTTGTCGTATCTGTTGGCATCCGAAATTACTTCATTCAAAATTTGGAGTGAGTCATCTATGTTTTTATTCGGAAGAAAGGCATCTTGAATGGGAAAGAGAATGGGGTGGGTGTTGAGTATTGTTTTGAGACGGCTAGCAATTATTGTATTAAATAGTTTAAGACCCGTTTCCAACATTGTGAGGGGTCTGGAGTTATCTATGGTACATGGTGCAGAGGTGTTTTTAGGGATTAGAAGGATGACTCCAGATTTTGCACTCTTAGGAAATCTCCCAGTTATAAGAATGTGGTTAAAAAGTGAGACAGTAACTTCTTGAAAATTCTCTGGGCCCTTGATCCACTGCGAGTATCTCATCCCTGAGGGTCCTGGTGCTGTAGAGATACCACAATCCGAGTATGCTTGTTGAAGTTCTTTGTGCGTGATTTCTGTCAATAGTCTTGCGGCGGCCGTATCGGGGATTTTAGGGCTATCCTTGAGAATGTCAGTGAGCCACTGTGGGAGTTCATCTGGCTCATTCGGGTTAGTAGAAAATAATTTTTTATTTTTGTATTCATCTAGTGTTGTGTTTAGTCTTTCTGATTTTGGAGATAGTGTATGCGCTTTACCCAGACTGGATGTCTGAGTTTAGCACATTGGACCTTGACATAGGTAAAGGTCTCTGACTCGTGGGTGCTGCATGCAAGCTCGAGGATGTCGGGGGAGGAGAGGGCTGTGGGGCGTCGGATGGGGTACAGCTTCTTTGTGAAGATAGCTGTGGAGGCGGGATCAACCAGAGTGTTGTGCGTGTTGGCAAGTGTCTTAGCCATGAGAGCAGGGTCAGTGACAAACGTAGGCCTAGAGAGAGCCTTGAGTTTTCCTTTCACTGTGTCAAGGCATAGATAGTTGCCTGGTGTGAGATTCCCGACATAGCGGTAGGGCTTGCTCTTAGGCTGTAGCTTAGCCGAAGTGTCAGCTTTAGCTCCTGCCTTAGAGCGCTGTGCGGGGTCCTGCCAGACATTGCACTCGGACCAGAAGGGCCGGAGCTCGGTGTAGTCGAAGTGACGGCCGGTGTATCTGAGATGAGGTGTGTCCATTCCAATGTGCTTGTTAGGCATAACATTGAGGACTGTGTTAATGGCATGGAGTGCAGCAAGAGGCCATGTGTACAGCGGGGCATCATATGTGCGCATGGTGCTGTTCATGATCTTCTGCATGTCTCTCCAGAGCACCTCAATCTGAGCCTGGAACTCGTGCATGTATGGCGGACCGGTCTCATGACGCATGCGGTACTGTCGGAGCAGTGTCTTCATCTCCTCCGATGCGTACTCTGTGGCACAGTCTGTGTGGAAAGTGATGGTCTCTGGTGTGAAGCCGTGGGACTGAATGTCATCAAGGACAGACTGGAGGTGGAAGTGTTGGCCTCCCTTAGAAGGCGAGGCAAATCCTAAGGCCTTTTTAGTGACGGGGCACTTAAAGGCACTGATGAAGACAGACTCGTCATAGCCAGGGGGTTTGCATGGGCCCCAAATGTCAGCAAATATGTGCTGGAATGGCTTGGACTGTTCCCATTTGACAGGCCGGTGGTTGGCTGGCAAAGCCGGAGGTGGTCTGCGGTTGGCTCTGTCAAATACATTAAAGGGTCCTGGGCGTTTGGCATTCCAGGTGTTGCAATGAGCACACCCGCAGCCTGACAGGATAGTCCTGAGTGTCTTCATGGAGAGGTGTCGTCTGGGTACTGCAAACTGAAGCCCCTGTGAGAAGAGGTGAGCAATGTACTGGTGTGAGTACATTAATACCTCACATTTAACCCCTAAACGGCGGACGGAGTTTTTGGTATTTGGAAATTGCACGTTTCTCGCGATAACAACGCGAATTCTTGCCTGAATTCATGTTTGAAAATAGTGTCGGAAAGGTCCGTTCAAGGCGGGTTGCATGATGGCGTTGAAATTGGACGACACGGAGTATCAACGACGTGAATTTCAACGAAACTCTTAATCGACTCGCGTGTTGTTTTGACAGTTGAAGCCCTAATTATGACCCTAGACCTCAAGTAACAATCTCACCAAGTACGATACATGTTGTTAGGGCTACTTGTTACCGTTAGGGTGATGTTACATTATTTCATGACTGCCCTACGCGTGACGCATTATTTTGCAGTTGAAATCGAGTACGTCTCGGTAAATACTTCGAGCATTAAAAGGATTTAGCTGCGATCGAATGAATGGTTGCATGCGACTGATTGAGAGCTTTTCAGAACTGTCTTCAAAAGCGAATTTGACTAATTTCCCGCTGAGGAAATCAAGTTTGAGTGTCTGTTCCGATATCGGAACAGTTCGCCGTTTAGGGGTTAAGGAAATGCTGGGTTAAGGAAACAGCCAGCTTTTCGGGGGGTCGGAAAAATGCGGAAAAAGCTGGGCTGGAAAAAAACATTAAGAAAATGTACCCAAATAAGGAAATGAAGGCTGCTGAATCATTTCGTTAACGGAAATCGTAATGTCATATTAAGGAAACGAAGGCTAGCTGAACATCAGGAAATTCCATTATTATTAAGGAAATTGTAGCTCAATCTAAGGAAATTATAGCTGGGACACTCATTGATTGGCGCTTTGGCCTTGATACGCGTTAAGACTATAGACTTCAAGTCGTCGTAGTCTTCCTGACTAATCATCCCACTTTGCAAGTCAGCATGTAATTCTCGCAGTTCCTGGCGACTGCTCGGATCCATGCTGAATTTAAGAGAATGCGCTGGCTGACTGCGCTTTCCAATCCCTAAAAAGAAATGGATTTAAGAGAAGAGGCTGGCTGACGCTCGAATCGCGTTTCCTTTTCGTTAGTCATTTCGGTAAGAGGCTGACGCTGGCGGGGGGGTCAGAAAAATACGGAAAAAGCTAGGCTGGCTCCAAATTCCTGTTTCCTTAAAGGTGAGTATTCCTGTTTCCTTAAATATGCGGTATTCCTGTAG
>LGRX02015729.1:0-32868 GCA_001247695.2 Cymbomonas tetramitiformis | reverse complement strand
TATTGCAGTGCTGCCTCCGAACGTTGATTCTCAGTAACCTTCATCCGGTGCACTTCAGGCTGCTGGTCTCCCCTATGTTCTTCTCCCGGTCGCAGCCGGGATGAGTATGTGTGGATACATGGTATGTCACGCATTTTTTCTCTATTGATTTGAACGCATGTGATGTGACCGTCTGAGCCCTGTTAGCGCACGTTTTAGACGCGAAAACTTGCTATGCCATATCACATATCTCTTATGCCACAGCGAGACACTACATGGAGGGCTTCAGAGTCGCTCACTCAGTGTATCGAACGCTATGATATCACAGGCAAAAGTCTTCGTCCGGCGCCGGATTGCTACTCAAGGAACCAAGATGCGCCATCTGTTCTCTGAGTGATGTTGGCGGGTGTTCATTCCATGAGGGTCCTGCTGCAATATGGTTTTTCCATAAACGTTGCTTGCCCTGAAAATCTGTGCCTGATAACACCGAGGTTTCAAAAAATATTTTTGTTTAAGTGAAGCCGGGACAAACGTTGTACTCACAATAGTTGGCGAAGAGTTCAATAAGACATTTCCCACCGTATTTAATTGTCGCGGTACGAACGCTGAAAACGCGGAGGCACTTGCATCTATCTTCCAGTTTGTGCCACCAGTCTCTTGAACTCTTGAGATTGAAGTGACCTCCAGATTGAGTTGGCTCCACTCTCGATTTCTGTTCGGGTGCGTGCCATTTATCTCTTCAGCAAATAGTACTCGAGGTCAAACTTCCGGAGGACCGCCTTCAGGTGCGTGCTTCAGGCCGTGGGGGGTGGCGTGTCGTTCAGGCCGCGGGGGGTGGCGGCATGTGGGGTGGCAGGTACCTGTGGGATATCGAAGGAAACGAGCTGTGCCACTGGGCGGTGGCGCGCATTAACGATCTCGCCACTACTTCAGGCGGCCGCAAACTGGTGCGTGTTGCTGGCACCGTCCCCTTCCAGCCGAGTCACATTTCTGGGCATCCCTGTATGCGGCTCTCCTCGTCGGATAGTCCTCAACCTGGTCCACTGCAGAATTTCGGAGGTGCAACGTGAGGGCGCGTATGGTGTGAAGTAGAGATATGCCCAGGTATATTTGACACAGACGCAGTGGGGTTTCATAGCCAAACCCTGAGTCGAAATGTGTGCTCACATCTCATACCACTCATTTCCAAGGGAGTTTTTGCCTCGTGTAGTTTGGGGGGCGCGTACCAACGAACCTAGCATACAGGGGAATACGGGAGCTCCTGTCGAGTTCCCTTGTGCACATCACACAACCAGTTTGAAACTAGAAGGGACTTACTCTTTTTTTTGCAATCGGAGTTTACAAGGCCTGGTGTAGTGAGTTCTTGGGGTGCGGAGCCACAAACATGATTTTCTCGAGTAAGATGGGGGTGCTTGGTGGCCGGTGTAGCTTAAAACTACACAGGTCGGGTTCGAGTCCCGACACCCCCGCTCACAAGCGTCTTGTGTATGCCAGGTTGGAGGAGGGACGGCGCAGATGGTCCACAAAATTGCTTCATCGTGTAGTCTGTGGGACGAGTATCCACGGACATCGCACACGGGGGGACTCGAGAGCTCATGCTGAGTTCCCTCGTGCTCATCACATAGCCCAAGTTGAAATAAGGAGGGGCTTACCACATTTTTGCTTTCGGAGTTTGGCTTGTGCCCAGTACCGGAATATCCAAGTACACTAGATATCAGAAACTCCCGTACTCGTGTGGATAAACTGTATAAGATAAATAAACCCTAAGCTAGATATACCCGGAACGGTCTCGGACTGTCTCGGTGTCTAGCCTACCTGTGACACAGCGTGTGTCACAGTACGAACCTACAGATCAGTCAGTAGTCCAGTGTTGGTCCTAGGAATCTGTCATAGGGGCCTGACCGGGACTCCCAGTCAGGGCTGCCTATACAGATTTCAGCACACCACCCCAGCACTGTGGGTGGTGACTGGCTAGGAGAGTCAGAAATGTAAGATACTAGTGTTAGGGCAGAAGCTAGGTGACAAGTCTAACTGCCAATCCAACTGTGCTATTCTGATACACAAATTGGAAACCTCTAGGTAGCACGTGAACAAAAGCATACGGGCAATTAAGGCACCGCTAAACAAGTGAAAGGAACCGTGCTAGCAAGTCAGTTTGAAGATTATAAAGTAGTCAAAGCAAAACATAAACCAGACTGAAGAAGTCTTTGAGGTCACAGGAGTTCTGCACACCACCATGTTGGTGTGCCTCCAGAGTGAGCAAGAAGTCAATCGACAGTACCAAAGTAGTCAGCGGTGGCCTCACGGAAGTCCATCCCATAGTAGGAAGTAAAGTAACCAGCACCGTAGTAGTGCTGAACATCCAGAGGTCCGCTCTCATGTAAGGCCATACCGTAGTAGAATGCCATACCAAAGCCCAAATCCGCTTGAGCCAAATCCTGAAATGCTAAGAAGCTCAAAGTGTCAGGAGGCTCGGGCGGCTCAAGCTGTGGCACATCGTCAGGCAATAGGAGACCCTGAGCCGTCATCACCGGATCAAGAAAATCATTCGTAGAGAAAAATGACGGAGCCTCCCAATCGAGATCACCACCAGGCGAAGGCATCTCCGTAGCCGGTGCACATGCCGACACGGCAGAAGCCGTGGAAGCTGAGACAGATACACCTGCAAACGAAATGCACAAGAGCGAGAGCACCGCGAGAGCGCCGATCGCCGGCGTGCCAAAGCCGAAAGGCGGCACACCGCATCCGATAGCACCGGACGGAGCCCGCGGCTTCACCGCGAAAGTACCGTCGGCGTAATCCTCGTAGTCGTCGGTGTCGTAGCCTGTCAGGTCAGACGGGTGGACGGCGGCGTGATTCACCGTCTGCACGAAGCCTCCGAACTCACCGCATGTCGCCTCCGTGGTGGTTACCCGCGCCGATTGAGTTGGCGCGGGCTGCACATCCTTCACCTGCGAAACAGGCATAGCAGGGGCCGGCACGGCGGACGCCGATGCCGCCGCACCACCTGCCGGAACCTGCCCCTCCGGTGTGATCCCCGCCGCAGCGGCAGGGCCACACACCAAAGCCGATGCATGCTCCTCAACCGCACTCCCAGGAACAAAGGATGCGTGGGTGTAATGTACCTGCTCCTGGGCGGCCTGAACCTCAGAGGTGAGGGCATCAAGCCGCCGCAAGATGTCCTCGTCGTCGGTCCCGCCAGAAGGCGGAGGCGGTACGCTGAATCCGTAGGCCGCCACGTCGATCCCACCGACGCCGTCCGCGGAGAGCACCGCGGGCGGACCATACGCCAACGCCGCATGCGAGAAGGCCTCCGGTCCACTGTCCGCCGCGTCCTGGAAGACCTGCACGAGCGCCAATGCGTGCAGGCCCTCCGCGTCCTCCTGCTCAATGGGAATGCAGAAAGCCGCGGCCGTGGCTGGTGAGTGCTGGCGACCGCCAAGCGGGCAGTCGCGATACGGGTGATACACCTCTCCCTTACCGGCCTTGCGGCAGCGGTGGCACAGCGGCTTGGCCTTCATGCTGTCGCGGTCGAAGCCGACCGCGGGGGGGTTGCCTGCACCCACGCGAAACCCCCGCGGATGCTGCTTCCCCCGATGCTGCGGCTGCGGCTGCTGTCCCCCGCCCGCACGGCCACCTCGCACCAAGGCCTTCAAGGCCGCAATCTCCTCGAGCAGAACGGCGTACTCAGACGACGTGATAAGCGCAGAGGGCTTACCGCCCGTCCCCAGTGCCTGCTTCTCACGCGCCGACGCCCCCTCGTCCGACTGCGCCCATGCCTGGAAGATGGCCACGACGAGAGCCTGCAGCGAGCGGAGAGTGACCCCGCCGAGGTCACCCGCAAGCGGATAACGCACCTTCACCGCCGCGTAGAAGATCGGGTCGAGGCGGTTGTAGAGTGACAGCTTACGGGTCTCGTCGGTGGGCTGCCAGTCAGGAGCGCGGTTATCCCGCACCAGACGTTGCTCACGAGCCAAGATCGGCTGCGGGTCAACGCCTGCGGGATAACGAAGCGCCGCATGCCCCTGCTGGTGGCTCTCGCGAAGGACTGTCGGCACGCTCCCCTTGATGATGTCGATGAGGGCACGACGTCCATCTCGGTCAGCCGAAGAGTCCGTACCCCGAAGCCAGGTGTCGGCCACAGAGTTCCGCTCCACGACGAGGGCCAAGACGTCATAGAGGAGCCCATTCACCTTCTCGATAACCAGAGAGGCGGGGTCGTCGAGGTCAAAGGGGGTCAAGTCCAGCCCAGCGGACTCAAACTCGGTCCGAAGCTGCACCACCAACTCGGAGAGACGGTCGGTGTCGTCAGGGCCACGATAATGATGTTTCTTGGAACCAAGGATATCCTCGCGGATACCCTTGGCCCAAGCCCGATGCAACCTCCCCTTGTAGACCACGTCAACAGCGGCGTGTTGGTCAACAAGATGTTTCCGCAACGCGACAGCGGTGTCGGAGTTGCTGGAAACAGCAGGGGGCACCACAGGCGGAGTGCTAGCGGTCGGAGTGTCCCGAACCGCATCCAAAAGCCGTATAGAGGCGTCCAAGTCGGAGTCCTTCAATAGGCGTTTACGAGCTCGTGTAGATGTCGCCATTCTTCTGAAAGCCAGAGAAAAGATGATGCGCGGCAGCACGTTCGGGTGTTGTGGCGGAAATGGAGCGAAGACGTAACGGCAGAACGTGCGGAGCGGCGAAAAGAGCGTGGGGCACTTGCAAATGTCGATGTGGTCGAAGGCGTCCGGAGCACCAGCCCAAAATACGTAAACCAGCGGGATCAGTGCAGGCAGAACAACGCAAATGAACATTGCCACAACCGAGCAATAGCAACGCGCGGTGCCCATGACTCGCAGCCGCAAAAGATGTCTACCGTAAAATCATGTCCAAATCCTATTCGCACCCAAACGCGCAAGTGCGCACCACCTCTTCAAGCGGCCGCTTAGCCAATCATGGCCAAGACAGCAAGTGGAATGAAAACGTGGATGGGGCCACGACCTACCGGAATATCCAAGTACACTAGATATCAGAAACTCCCGTACTCGTGTGGATAAACTGTATAAGATAAATAAACCCTAAGCTAGATATACCCGGAACGGTCTCGGACGGTCTCGGTGTCTAGCCTACCTGTGACACAGCGTGTGTCACAGTACGAACCTACAGATCAGTCAGTAGTCCAGTGTTGGTCCTAGGAATCTGTCATAGGGGCCTGACCGGGACTCCCAGTCAGGGCTGCCTATACAGATTTCAGCACCCAGTAAGTTCTTGGGGCGCGGAGCCACGAAGACGATCTTCTAGAGTAAGAAGGGGGTGCTTGGTGGCCTGTGTAGCTAAAAACTACACAGGTCGGGTTCGAGTCCCGACACCCCGGCTGACAAGCATCTTGTGAATCACAGGTTGGAGAAGTGTTTTCGTTGATTTGCCTCGGTGTACCACGGCTCGATTGGGACCTGCGTTTTCATCTTAGCTTGCAGACTATAGGGCGGCAAGAAAGTGGGTTGAGAGACTTGTACGAGGTATATTAGGTGTTTTGAACCGCACTTACGTGTGTCTATTTGGAATCAGGTCAAGGTCTGGTTGATTTTGGGTTCATGCTACAATTTCACCATGAACCCAAAACGAACATCACTCTCTGCATCCTCACGAACGCATATGGATATACCGCGACTTGTTCCGCGTCGTGAATACTGTTGTAGGCAGCTTTTAACTCGCCACTACGCCGCACGAGCAGCGATTTGGGTAGGATAGGACCACTGGCACGATGTGCACGGTCAAACCCTGAGCCGAAATGGCTTTTAAGGCCTCATTTTACCCATCCGCCTGCTTTGGGATAAGTGACCTTCGTTTCCTATGACGTATTTCAACAATAATATGCAACGTGTATGATAAAACTTAACTTGGTCCACCATAACAACATAAAATAGAGTGATTTCCCAAGTTTTGAGTGTGCACAGTCAAACCCTAAGGCAAAATGGCTTCAAAAGCCTCATTTTACTCATTCATTCGCTCTTGGTGAAGTGACCTCTGTTTCCTATGATATATTTTGACAATAATACACGATATGTGTAATAAATCTTAGCATAAGCCATCTTAACAACATAAATTAGCTTGTTTTCCCCAAGTTTTCATTGTGTCGCCGCTTTACGAGACACGAAACACCTCCAAAAAACACTCTAAGATAGGGGTAGACATGGATTTTCCATAAATTTTCAACTTACATTGTTTTTATAACATATTTTCAAGTTTCTTAAATGTACATATCGCAATAGTCTTATCTTGTGCAACTTTTTTCGATACTCAGATTTTTCGGCCATCGCGGCGTGTTTTTGGCCACTTTATGCCTCTAAAACCAAAATTTCTCGACGAAATTCGTTTTTAATCATGGATACCACATCCATATGGCCCCTGGAACCAAAATTCCGCAAAAAAATACCCTGTCTCATTTGAGTCTCATTTGCCGGTTCCAGTCTCATTTCGGCGATTCCATCGTTACCAGCATGCAACCTGGCATATGTAGCATGCAACCTGGTCTCTGTCGCATGCAACCTGGCCTCTGTGGCATGCAACCAGACATCTGTAGCATGCAACCGGGCCTCCGTGGCATGCAGCCTGGCGTATGTAGCATGCAACCTGACATTTGTAGCATGCAACCTGGCCTCTGTCGCATGCAACCTGGCCCCTGTGGCATGCAACCCGACATCTGTGGCATGCAACCTGGCCTCTGTCGCATGCAACCTGGCCTGTGTGGCATGTAACCCGACATCTGTCGCATGCAACCTGGCCTCTGTCGCATGCAACCTGGCCTCTGTCGCATGCAACCTGGCCTCTGTCGCATGCAACCTGGCCTCTGTGGCATGCAACCCGACATCTGTCGCATGCAACCTGGCCTCTGTCGCATGCAACCTGGCCTCTGTGGCATGCAACCCGACATCTGTAGCATGCAACCTGGCCTCTGTGGCATGCAACCTGGCCTCTGTAGCATGCAACCCGACATCTGTAGCATGCAACCTGGCCTCCGTGGCATGCAACCGGGCCTCTGTAGCATGCAACCTGACATCTGTAGCATGCAACCTGGCCTCCGTGGCATGCAACCGGGCATCTGTAGCATGCAACCAGGCATCTGTGGCATGCAACCAGGCATACGCAGCATGCAACCAGGCATCTGTATCATGCAACCACTCGTCGGCAGCATGCAACCAGATCTCTGTAGCATGCAACCCCGCTGCTCGTACCTCCCGGTACAAAGCTGCTCTATGCTCTCTACGGGCTACGGACGGCTGGTGCATCCTGGCAGAAGCTGGCCAACAAATTCATGAAGTCCTTCACCTATCAGGGAATGCACTTCACCCAGTCCACATATGACCCGTGCCTCTACTATATTGTGACCTCTGTGTTCGTAGCCTTCGTGGTTGTCTACGTGGATGACTTCGGGCTGACATGTGATGATGCATAGATTCCACCATGCTTTCTGGGCAGCTTTCCAGGCGGCATTCAAGAGCCAAAATCTTGGCCGTATGACAGCCGTCCTGCAGCTTGCGGTTGACTATGATCGGTGGGGCATTGCACTGTCCCAAACCAGGCAGATCAAGGAGCTCATGTCCAAGTTCAAGCTTCCGGCCAAACCCTTTCACAATCCGATGGATGTGAACCTCGTTATCCAAAAGCCGGAGCACCCTGATCTCACCCTTGTCACCCCGCACCTCTCACTGCTCGGGTCCCTGTTGTGGATTGCACGGTGCACCAGGCCGGACATATACTACTCAGTCATATATCTGGCACAGTTCTCCTCGTGCCCCTCAGCTCAGGCCTGGGAGGCACTTCAGAGAGTGGCTCAGTATCTTTACTTCACACGGCACTACCGTATCCGTTGTGCTTACCCCAGTGCACCGCTTTCTGTGCTCACAATACATGTGTATTCGGATGCTGACCATGCTCGTGACAAGCTCAACGGGTGCCTCTCCTACTCGGGAGGCATTGTGTTCCTCGACGGCATGGTGCTTCATTGGGTGTGTGCCCGCTGAGATGTCCTCCACTGGATCTGAGTATGTGGCTGCCTCTGTGGTTGGACAGCAGGCCATGTCTGCTATCCATATGATTGTGGAGATGTTCGAATATATCAGCATCACGCAGCAGGAGCCGGGTGTGTCTGCTCTGGCTTTGTCTACGGCCTTCCCTGCAGCTGACACTTCTTGGATGCAGAGAGCGGCCACGTTCTTCGAGAATCATGCTATGGGTTGTGGTCAGATGGGCCCCGCCTCCCCCCTACACTATCGGGAGGCTGAGCCTGTTCCTGACAGCAGCCTGTATGCCCTGCCTCATGCGGTGCCGGTGCCATTTGACGGCATAGGCTATGAGGACGGTCCGCGGGAGTACCACTCTCAGCGATCTAGCATGTATGGTACCTCTGGACCCTTCATTCCCAGGCTGGAGCTCCCGGTGGCTGTCATGATTGACAACCAGGCGGCCTCCTCCATCCTGAGGAATGTCATGCTATCCACCAAGATTAAGCACGTGTTGATCCGTTTTCACTGCTTTCGGGGGTGGGGGTGTGCTGAGTACCTAGTGCCTGTTTACATCAATACTTTACTCAACCTGACTGATATCTTCACCAAGCCTCTTCCTGGCCTCAAGGACAAGGTGCGGGTGATCATCAGCATGATCGAGTCCTTCATGGACGTGATCCGCCCGCGCCCCAGTGGTGCGGGTGACTCCTAGGCTCTCTGGTCCTCTGTTTTGTTGCAAGCCTATGAGCCGGCAGCGGTCGGGCAAGGGGTCTTTCTGGTCTGACTGGATTGATGCCCTTTGACGTGGTGCCCTTCTGGACTGGACTTTGCGGTGTTCGTGGACAGACTGGTACCTATGACCTGCCCTATGAGACCTTAGACACCGACAGCTCTACTCTAACCTTAAGCACATCCGACTGGATTCTGGCCTGTGGACTACATCCTGTACTTCTTTGACATCTTCTATGACCTCGAGTACTCGGGTTGACCATCGAGCTGAGCAGCATCGGATGAGAGTATCTATCGGAGAGCGAGATCTGGCGGAGACCAATCACTATTTTCATATACCTGTGGCAGTCCACCTAGTTGGCATGCATATACTAGTACTTTAGCATTCGGTTTAGAGGGTTAGCCGGAAGCGGGGATGGCGGCAGGTCGGCCCTTTGGTTGATGTTGTTCTGATCCGTGGACGGGGACCTCTTATAGTTTGCATTAGCTACCTGTTTCACATTCTTGTGCCACCTCGGCCGAGGTGGTGTGCTGAGATTCAGTAGTCCAGTACCACGTATGACGTATGACAGTGACAGTGACAGTACAATGACTTCCTACGTGTACTCAATAGTTCGACTTCGGTAGCTTAGACTGTGACACACGATATGATTGCCTAGTGACGGCCTCAGAGCTTAGATAGCCTAAGAGTCGTGTATTCATTTCTATCTTTTATGATACCCGATTGCCTCGCTCAAAGCCTACGGCGTTCAGCGTTTTCACTGTATCACTAGGACATTCTAGTACTCACTGTGAATCGTGTCACTTGTAGTCTGTCACGTGCCACCATCCGACCGACCGTCCGAAACATAAAATCCTAAGTAATCGTTTTGTTATCAAATTGTCTTAGCCGTTTTGCCCGTTCCCGATTGTTTCCTGGAGCTGTGAATATATATCTTAACTATATATATATCACACTCTCCGTGACAGCGAGTGCAATCTTGAAACCTTCAAGAGAGGAGGAGCACGAACACCCCCATATCCTCCGCCTCCGTTCTAAGGTTGCTGAATCCGACCGTGTGATGAAGACTATCTGTAATTCTATACTTCTGATCTCGGTGAAAGAAAAGTGCGGGTATCTCGTTAATGCCTATAGATGCGCAACAACTTCCTAATGCGCTTAGGTAATTAGCTTCCTAATTACACTTCGTATAAAACGGCCATATCGCACGCCGGCAGGGCTCCTAATCGGTTTCAAACTTGCATATCGATCGATTTCGATATTCAACATTTTCCGGCAATCGATAATCGATGATATCGATTCATATCGATTATTGAATTTTATATACAATTCTCCGTATACAATACATAAGACCGCCAATACTAAACTGAATCGATACCGATTTATCGATGAAATGTGCACAAAAATGATATCGATCGATATCGATTTCCCGTTTTTTCCCGATATATCGATAAATCGGAATATCGGTTAAACCGATTAGGAGCCTTGCACGCCGGAACAATATAGAATATAGAATATTGAACATACGCGATACGGTGACATGACTTAAATTAATTTACCCCGGGGAGCCAATTCGCCCCCGGCTACCATACAGGGTCAAGGGCAGTCCCTATCCTAAAAGTTCCCCCTGCTAGCACATACATGGAGAATCCGACTAATCTAACTCTATAGCAGCCGCCATGACAACCAATCCTCTCCCACTGGTCGAGACTGACTACTGCGTCAAATCGGTAACCTCCGCGCTCATAATGGTCGGCACCCCCTGCTCCCACGCCCCTCCCGTCAACCGCCACACCCTCCCCCATCCCCCTCAAGCCCACCAAAGTCTGGCGTAAGCCCATAGCAATACCAAAGCCAATGGGTGTGCTCTGAAAACCGGGGGTGAGGGTGGGACGTCCAAGAAGAGGGGGTGCTCCGGATGCATCCATGAATATGCTAGTAACGGTAACTGTCAAGAACCCATGTGCCTATGACCTCGTGCGGATTTTACTATAGTAGGTGTTTAACGGTACTAAGACTCTACAAGGATATTCAAAGCACGTTCAAAATTCGGTTTTCCGATATTGCAAGGCGTGTCAATCATTTTGAAAATGGATACGAGGCGGTGGTGTGCGGTTAGATTCGGTTGGCATGTCCGCATTCCCCATTTCCACCTGCCGTGTCAAGATACCGGTTACGTCTCCCCCCGTGTCCCCCTCCAGATTCGAGTCTAGTCGATCACAAACTCCCTCTCGCCTCTCCGACTGTCCCTCTTCCGGCTCCACCGTACGGTCCTGTCCCATCGTAGTCGGGCGCGCGCTCTTCCCGTATCTCCTCAAATCACCCGCACAGATCCCATATCGCTTATGGATACGGCTCGAGAACTCGTGTTCCCCCTCTACCATTTTTTTGTTATATTGGCACCATACACTAAAGAAAAACTCCGTGACCCACGGCCTCAATTTCCGGCCAAGCTTCTCCGCCACCCTCCTTCCGTGTTCCTTCTCCACCCATTCTCGAAGTTCTCCCGGGGTACGGCCGTACAAGAAGTCCTCCCGCCTGGCCGGGAGTAGCATCCGTCGCAATGCTTCCATAGGCAATTTAGTCACCGTATCCGGTAACACTTGTTGAATCCTTCCCAACAACTCCTCTAGTCCGGTTTCCCGAATCCTCGCAGTGGCTGGGCATTTACAAAAAATGTGGTGCTCATTCGCGATCGATTCATCTGTCGGGTGGAGGGGGCAGAAGTACCCTGGGTACAGGTCCGGGAAATATTTATCATTTGTTACCTGTATGTTTCTCGGTGTCGGCAGACTACCAACACCTAGTTTAGCCGCAAAAATATTAGTTTTATCCCCGATTGCCCCCTTTGTCACAGAGGCCTCCCTCCAAATTTGCGGTTTGTTCAGAAAGTTGATGTGATTCGCGTCTCCGGCTTTCCTCCAAGCGGCCTGCAACAGATGCTCGTCCCAATCGCGGTACCATCTTGAATGCATGTAGTCCGTACGGACGGTGGGGCCATCACGTCCGCCCCCTGCTGCTACCGCGTAGTATCTGGGCAAGAACAGGTATGGTTCTCGGAAGATACACGGCCCACTTCTAGCCTGTTTGGCTTGCTCATCGGCTCTTGAATTCAGAACGCTCGGCCATTCGTTGCTCACGGTGTGTGCCTTCACATGGACCAAATCCGTCGTGGCCCCCATGTGGTCCCTCTTGTTCAGCAGTTCAGCAGCCAGTTTGTACAAGGAGTACCCATTCATGGTCCTCCACATTCTAGGGTCCATCCAGGCTTTCACTTGCACCTTGTGGATGTTATCTATGGTGTTTTGCGAATCGGTGTATATGATGAGATCCTTATCCGGTTTTTGTAGCAGCAGTGCTGACACAACCCCATATGCCTCTGCCCGTGCTATCGATTTCTCCCCTGGTGTGGATGAGCTCATATACGTCCCATTCTCTGTGACCACTGCACTGCCCGCCTCGCCCGTGTATGGATCGTAACTCCCATCTGTAGCCATGTGCCTCTCATCCAACGAGAACAGGTCCATGCGGCCTGTCATAATGCCAGTGTTCGAGAAGTTTGCGGGATTATCCCACATATTTCCGTGGTATCTCTTCGTTTTGCTCCAAAGCAACCGTGACAACTCCCGCTCGGTCCGGGCCTCCATGCTCACTCCCGAAGAAATCAAGCCTAGGTGTGTCATGTCACGGAATGATGTGTATGACAAGCCCCCCATGTCCGGGGAGTTAAGTATCGTGGCAAACACTCCTCCGCTATGGCCAGCTCTCCCATACAACTCCCCCAACGTGAGGTGGCCATGCGCCCCTAGGAAAGCCTGCAACGATGGCTTATTCTTTATCCCCTTGGTCTGCAACCCTATAAAATTGAGTAGAGTACAATCCTTCCCCTTGTACCAGTGAGGGTTTACGTTAATGTAATGTGAGCTCCTGCGGAGGCCCTCCCCTGCCTCCCTAATGTACTCTGGGTAACGCCTGCACTTCTTCATTGATGGGATGCGGTTCTCTTTGTTGTCATGAACGCCCCCTCGTAAGGCATTCCATCCGGTTGTTGCTCGCAAGCTCCCTATCGTGTCAATTGTGGTGAGGGAGCAGTATTTGCTCGGTGATTGCAATGCCTGCAGCAAGTTGTCGAGTTTGGCGGTGTAGTAGATCGCCTCAACATTGTCTACCCCGAACCCTAATCCCGTGGATTTGTTAAAAACTGCTGCCCTTGGGGTGTTCAACATGCAACTAAGTTTCTTGCTCACCAAAAGCCAAATTTCATGAGTTATCCCTGCGAGTGTGGTGTCGTCTGCTTCGCCGTCTCCAGATCTTGGCACTTTTCTCTTGGCCATCCAGTTAGCAGCAAAGAAATATTGGAGAATACTAAGCACGTCGGAATTTAGAATGCGTACCGATTCCGTCTGCCTAAAGGTTCCCTTGGAGAACCGCTCCATGGCCTTGTTTATCTTCCTGTACACTTTCATATTGTGGTGTTTCCATGTTTCTGCGGGGCTTGCATCACCATCTCCAACCGTGATGAGGTACCCCAAATATTCCAGGGGGACTGAGTTTGGCCGATGTGGGACTAAGCATACGGCCCCCGTATGGTCTCTGATCCGAACTTCCGGGGGAGTCCCTTCATAGGGCAAGTATGACGTGTAGTGGCACTTTGATGGGCTAAGGTGAAGGCCCACCATTTGCAGGAAAGTTGAGAACGAGTTCACCATGTCCACGAATTCCTCCGGGTTGTCACTGATGATGAGGTTGTCGTCGGCGAATGCACAACCCGGGATGTTTAGGGTGTTGCCCCTTCCGCTCGTGTTCTCTTGTGCCTTCTGGATTCTCACGTAGTTCATCTCCCATTTGTAACCCTTGCCGGAGTGTTCGATATATTTGAGGAAAATGTCATAAACTATATTAAACCTCAAGGGGGACAACGCGCACCCTTGTTTACACCCTTGCTCAATCGGAAAGAGTTCCGTGTAGCCCACTGGGGATCTCACTGTGCATTCGAAACCCGTTTGTAGGTTATGGATTAAGTCCATAACGTTCTCGTCGAAGCCCATGTATCGCAGCGAGTTGATAAACGCCCCAAAGTCCACTGTGTCAAAAGCTTTTCTTACGTCAGTCGATAAGACAAATAATGACTTGCCCGTTCGTTGAGCGTGTTTCACCACGTTATTGAAAACGTTTACTTGAGTGAGGCAGTTAAAGTTTGCTCTACCTGAGGCTTGCGCGTGCGTGATGCCGTCGGCGTCGGATATCATGGACGACATCCGGTTGTTGATGATCTTAGTGATGAGCTTATAGATGATAGGAAGCAAGGTGATACCTCTGTAGTTCCCCAGGTCCCTACTATCTCCTTTCTTGAAGAGTGGAACAATCACTCCTCGCATAAGCTGATCCGGAAAAATTCGGGTCGTGAGGACGGCGTTAATTAAACCCAGAATCAGGGTCCGGAGTTTTGTGCAATTTTCCCTACACGTGTCCACCAATTCCTCATCCATATCGTCCGGCCTTTGCGGCGTCCCCTTCTCCGCAATGTTGAAAATGATTTTAATAGTGGCAATCTCCACTTGGTCAAGGGGGTTGCAAGCCTTGTTCGGGGTGGAGTTTACAATGCTCGTCAGCTCTTCCTCAGCCACCCTCCTGGTGATATCACCGGACCTGGCTTCCACGTGCCTTCTGATTTTGTCGTATGCTGGAACACCCCGGACGAAATCTTCCAGTCCCCGTGTGCGCCTCCGGTTGCTACTCTCTGGAGAACTTCTGCCCAGTTGTTCCCAAGAGTCATGGTATGCTTTGAGAATACCGTCTTTGTCCACAACGATCTCACCGGAGTCCAACATGACGGCCATGGTTGTCTCTGAGCTATCCTTTGGATAACACATCACCCTGAGTTGGTGGCTGTATTTGGACGCTTCCTTCTTGTATCTTTCATTGAACTTGTCCTTCCTACACTGTTGGAATTGTGCCTCCTGCTGCCTATATGCCGTCCACAAACTTTTCCGCACTGCTTCCGCCTCTTCCAACCATTCGGCCACCTCCGGTTCGTCCAAACTGAACTTTCTTCCCATGAAGGTCGGGAACCTTAGCAATCGGTCTTTGTCTGTGTACCTCCGCACTGCGGATCTGGCGGTAGAGGCGAGTGACTTCCTCTTCAGATCGCCACCCGGGCATGGGGAATCGCTATATGCCCATCTATGCAATGCCAGTACTGCCCGTCTCACGGCCTTCACTCGACCGATGGTGGACCTGATGGCTGACATCTCCTTGCTTATGGGTATGTTAAACCTCCCCGGGGTGAAAGTCTTCTGGAAAGGCTTAGGAAGCACGTCCCCTAGAATAGTATGCAGGCTTTTGGTGTGCTTAGACATGTCCACCTGGTTTGTGACGGTGTCATACGTCACCGGATTATCAAGTAGAGCCCGTTCTTCCGAGTCCACTTTGGTGTGGAAGCTCCCCAACTGAGCTATAATGCGTTTGTCTCTCAGCGCTTGGGCTCGCACTGGGTAGTAGGTCTTCGTCATGGTTGGGAGGTCCTTGACTTCTGGGTTCAGGGCTCCCGCTAGTGTGTGTAGATTGATCTTAATGCTAACCGGGTTATGGTCCGAGTATGAATCGTATAGATGCCACGAGACTCCCAGAGGATTCTCTGTGTACGTAGGGTCAATGTATGTGGCCTCCACCCCTCGAAGGCTGCTCGTGAAAATGTGATCAATCCGCCGTCTTGAAAAATCTTTGGGGTCAGTTACGTTATTATTGGAGATATACGTCCAATGTGTAAGTGCATGTCTATCTTCTATCAGGTCCCCGGTGTCATGCACATCCAGTTCCCCCATGAGCTTCCATACTAGACGATCACAAAGTGAGTATGTTGGCGCCCTTACCTCATTGTAATGGTCAAGTTGGTGGTTGAGTACTGCGTTGAAATCCCCGAGGATGTAAAAATACGGCGTGTCCATATTATTCCGAATGCATGCCCTCAGTTGATAGTGAAAACTCTTCATATCATCTGCAGTCAAGCCTGACGATTGTGGGGGGGCAGTATACCCCGATGAACCATGCCTCTGTGCTAGGTTCTATACTACTGCCTGGGTTGAGGTTTACTTTGATCGCATTTATTCTTCCAACAAGGAGAGGGTGTAGCCTTCCCCATTCGGACGAGGTGCCTGTTACGCAAATCGATTCCTTGTGGAAAATCGATACCCCCCATTTCCCTTCTGGGTGAGTATGGTGTGTCTCGTTGTATCCCGGGAAGAAATTGTGTCTCATGTTGCGGAGTTTTGATTCATTGAGCTTGGTGTCCACCATGACTGCTATGTCATGTTTGTCCACCCACCCCCCTCGCCTTGCGCGGTTGGGATCCGACATGATCTTATAATGTGCCTGAAGCGAGTTGATGTTGATGGTGCCCACGTTTATACAGTATGGAGCACCCGGTTGTGATGCGGCTCGTGGGAGGCGCTCCCCAGCAGTGTGTGACTCGATGTTCAACGCAAATTTAGTCCTGTAGGCCCGCGCCGTCTTGTCGAGGTCAACCGTAGTAAACCCCGCTAGTTCGCCTGACTCAAAGTTCGACCATGTTAGGGATTTGCCCGACGATTGCCATTTTCCCCACAGGTGGGCCATCCTCAATACCCATATTCCGCAATTTACGTCGTCATATTGATGCCGCTTCCTCATAAGGGAAAACTCGAGCTGTGTCCCTCCCATTTCCGTGGCTGCCCAACCGGCTACGGTTTCGTATATGAAATGTTCGTTCGTCGCTGCCAGCGCGTCGCCATGTTTGGGGTCATAAACATGTATCGAGACCCTTCCCGATGCTATCTTGTCCACGAGTACCAGTCGCCAATGCATATGGTCACATACCGGAATTAAACATTGGCCTGTTTCCGCTCCCATGTATGTACGGGCTCGTATAGTTAACTCGTGTCTCAGATCATATAGAGAGCAACATGTATGGGCCCTGCCGTGTAACCTTTGCATGACCCGATTCATCTCTGTGGAGCTCACCCACCCATTCTTGTCACCGACCGGGTCCTCTCCTGTGGCTCCTCCATACATCACTTGATCTTTATGTTCGGGTTGTTCCTCTACTGGGGGCGGTAAGGTCAGAAGAAAGAGTGCCTTAAGTATGCTCATGTTGCTGTATGGGACGCGTGCGGTGTGTAGACCGGCAGTACGGTGTGTAGTCCAAAATCGTTTAGACCTCTTATGTGCCCACTTGACCAGGGACCTCGGGCCCGGTGGGTGCGTGATGACCGGGAGAATAGGGTTGTCCCTTCTATTCCTAGTTCTCTCCTCTTTCCGTCTCCTCCAGGTCGCGGCAACATGCATAATCATAATAAACAGGCCTGATATGCTCACCCTTCCCTTGTTCTTCGGCATTACTTATAATCCGTCGTGGAGGCGGAGTGCGGGCGAGACGAGGTACGCGCGCGGTACATTATTTTATCAGTCGTGGAGGCTCAAAGGCACAGTGCGGAAGAGACGAGGTACGCGCGCGGCATATAATATAATCAATCGTGTATGACATGAATTATTATGTTTAGTAGAGGGGAAGGAAGGAAGGAAGGGAAGCGTGCGGGGTTCAGGGGGAGAGAGTTTAAGTATGGAGCGTGCGTCGAGCGGGAGAGACGCAATGTGGAGTGTGGCGAATAACGCGAATAACGCGAATAACGCGAATTAAATATGGATCGAAAATCGAAAGCAATAATTATGAGCGTACGTTGCTGCTCCCATAGGTCACGCGTGTTTTCAAAATTACCGGTATATATATTGTAATAGAATATATATATAATATATTCGCGATATATATACATACATATATATATATAGCGGATAGCGCGGATAGCGCGGATAGCGCGGATAGCGCGGATAGCGCGAATAGCGCGAATAGCGCGAATAGCGCGAATAGCGCGAATAGCGCGAATAGCGCGAATAGCGCGAATAGCGCGAATAGCGCGAATATATGTAAGTGAGGCTGTGTGTGATTGGAGTGGAAGGTGGAGTGTAATATACATGTAACACGGAATGGATTATGTGGACGAGTTTGTGTGTAATAGGTATGTATATCGTGTGGGAGTGTGTGAGTGCATGTGAAGGTATGCACGAAGGTGTGTGGGAATGTTTGCATGTGAAACAAATACACCATGTTTGTACTATATGTGCATTGTGCACCGTATGTATATGTAGCGCGGAGAAAGAGTATGCAGGGTTGAGGGGGGGAGGGATTAAGTACGGAGGGTGCGACCGCAGGGAGCCCACGCAGGGACGAAACCCTGCTGGAGGCGGAGCCCCGGAAATCGCTCTACACATATTTCATACAATACACTGCAGATATTGTATAGATCCTATTGTTGTTTACTCTGTCTGACCTATTACAAAGGTCGTATCCTGCTATACCTCGTTGCCCCATGCGTCCCAGCCCTTTCTTGGGGATCGGGCAAATAACTCGATCTTCTTCAGCGATCGTGCGAAAAGCTTCTCCATTGCCTTAAAGGCAGCCTTAGGTTTCACGGAGTGCTTTCCCCGTTTCGCAGCGATGAGTTGCGAGACTGTCTTGCTCGCCCGCCACTTTCTGATCGGAGGGCTCCCTCTCACCGCCACCAGAATAAACTCTGCACACGAACGTGTGTAGGAGCCCAAACCTACCGAAACGTTCCCATTCTGTGACCGCTTAATCCATACGCTCAACACGGTGCGGTATTTAAATCCCCACTGCGATATCAAATCGCAAGAGTGTTGCATATGGGGACCCGTCGTCCAGAGGCACAATATGCAGTTCTTATTAGCGATACGCGCCAACGGCAGATGGCCCAGCTGGTTCATCGTGAGAACAGGGTAGTGGTGCGCCGCCGCCCCTGTCGCGTTGTTGTTCTCGTATCTGTAAGGTGGGTCCGCCAAAATAATGTCGTATTTCTTATCCCGTGGAAAACCAGCATACAAGCGATCTATCTCCTCTGCGCTCAGCTCACGAACTCCGTTCACTTCCGGGTGCTTAAGTGGCGACCGCATGTGGTAGCGCAGGCCGTGCGCCGACTTCGCCTCAAAACAACAGCCTGGGAGCGTGCATGCGAATAACTGCCGCCCCTTCGGATTATGCGCACACCTTGTCGCATGAGATCGTTCCGCGTTCTTGGACCATTTTACAACACCGCAGCCTGTGTGTCTACAAACGATCGGTGTCTTAGTCGCATACGCTCCGGTAATCCGTATCCGTTTATAATTCATGTCTGAGAGTGATACGAGCGAAGTTAACCGAGTATAATAAGAGACGAAACAAACTGTGGCACGCGCGCACGTGTTTGTTCACTGAGTATCTTTCATTAATAATTTGGGTTATGCCGCGTTCACAAAAGTGTTTTTGTGAACCTGAGAGTTGACCTAATATCCGTGACCCGGAACCCCGGGTTCGTCGTCCTCGACTCGCGCGCGTCGAGCGTACTCCGTTATATTTTCTGGGAACTATCGCATTATAGTGATGGGATAACATCGGGGAGGCGAGACATGGTGCGGTATGAAATGGCACGGGATTGTGTGAGCAAAATTTCATGTTGTGTGTTGAGAAGGCAGATCAATCCCCGCCACACCCACACAAGGTTATGTTTCAATCCAGTGGTTGGTTACCACCCGTCACCATTTATATACTAAATCATATATTTTTTAATCGTACCACATGCAGACTCAAGTATCTACCGCTCTGCCACGAAACCTCCACGCATGCTATTACAAAACAAGACTTCACACGTCCTCCCGCTCTACCGCGGACATTTCCAACGCCCGAGTCGCTGCCTCTTCTTCTTCCGTCATGAACTCCATGGTGCCTCCCGAGCTTGCCGAGCTAGGGATGAAGGTGCGGGCGGGCTTGTTGGCGATCGGGGTGCCGAGTGGGGTGTCCGCATGGTCTTCCCAGCTGTCGGGGATCTCATCCAACGGCAACGGCATGGGCACAGGGGGTCCCCCGCCTCCCGGGAACAACTGAAGTCTGGAGACTGGGGGCGGAGGTGGGATTTGCGGGGGGGCAGGCCTCGGCGGTGGTGGGACCATCGCACGTGCCCCTCCGGTCTTTGCCAGCCGAGCTTCATCCTTGTAGGCTTGGATAGCGGGGACCATGTCCTTGGTGATGTTCACGCGGCGGTGCAATTCTGAGTAGGTCCTGTGGAAGTCCGACTCTTGGTGCGCGCGCAGTGCCTCTGTCGTAGCGAAGCTGATATGCACGAAGGATTCCGCGGGGTCGGACGAGGCACGGTTCGGCTTCCTCCTTCCCCACACGCAACCAGGGCAGTAAAGGGTGAAAGATGTGGCGATCGGCTCGCCTAGGACGTCGAGAATCCACCTGCCTTCCTTCACAGCTTGCTCGGTCACTTGGGCTTTCTGCGGGCACATGTTCCAGAAGTGGGGACCCGCGCAACCTTGGCAGTGCATGTTCGTGGAGTAGATATTCACGTTCACATCACGTTTCCCATCCGTGGCGGTGGACCCAGGCACCCCGAAACAACGGACCGTCTTCCACCCTTGCATGGCCATGGCTCCCAGATCCCACTTCGGAGGGCACCCTAGGACAACTGCCTTGCTCATTGTCATCGACTTGGATTTTGTGGTGTTGGCCTTCTTCTCCGGGGTGTTCTTCCCCTTTCCGACGATCTTCTTTTCCTGAAAGGAGATAGAGGCTGCGACGTACCCCATCTTCTTGAACATCAGGGCCAAGGCTGATGTGAAACCTCTCGCAGCTTGACCACGCGGGACGTCGATGAAAAAAGTGTGGTGGCCTTCCTTCAGGATCTCCGGGATCCGGAACTTAAAGGTCGCCCCGTTGCGTACCTGAGGATTGTTTCAGAAAAAAAGTCCATGTGGCAGGTGGTCAGTTCTTTCGGGGTGCAATAACATGCCGTGCCTAGTTCAGTGTCCGTGGTTTGTCTGGTTCACAAAAGTGTTTTTGTGAACCTGGTAGTTGACCTAATATACGTGTCCACAATCCTAGTTTGTATTCGGTTGCCCGCGCGGTGTTTATATATTTTGCGAAACTACGACCGTGGAAATGCTCAGTCGGGGAGAAAGAGAGGGTATATGAAAACAAGCAAATATTTCCGGTGCGTACCACTGCATTCCCAACGTGATCCGGGTGGCTTTCCGCCCAAGCACGCACATCCGGTGTCGCGTCGAAAGGTACGGTGATCTTGCCGAGTATCCGCAAGAACGAGGAGACCCAACGGTTCGAGGACGAGACGGTGAACGACACCTCCTTCTGGTTGTGCTTTGCTCGGAACTTCTCCTCGTCATACTTCAGTTGGCTCCACATCTCAAGGATGCTAGATCCAGGTGCGAGCACAAACCCCACCTCGGTCGCCTTGGTCCGAAGTGCCTTTTCTAAGGCGTCCAACCACACCGGCGTGATTTGAATGCTCCCTGCGACCTTAGAATCGTCCTCGCAAACCGACAGCTCCGCTGCCACAACAGTGTTCGCATCGAGGATCTCCTTCGCCTCTGCCAAAAACACGTTGCTATCAACTGCCTCAGGGTCAAAGTATTCATCATCACTGTCGCTCATTTCCCCTGTGTTCGGCCCACACCATTATGCACCACAGTTAAGCTGACTTTTAGCCTTGCCAACTTAGCCCATTTCTCATATATTTTTGTTTTCCATCCTAATATGGGTCCTTCTACTAGCCGTATACGCTCCTGATTGACCCATGTTCCAGGTACAAAAACACCTCGGAAAGTCGTCTCCACAAAACCCACAAACTCGTTATAATGGAAAACTCCCTCAGATTGCGGTATTCTATTAACGTTTCTCAAGCATCTCTCTGCTATGTCCCCAAACGTATGTATGTTTTCTGGTTCGAAAGTGAGTTGGGTCAAAAACTGCGGTAAACAGATACGAGTGACCCAAGATGTCTTGTTGAGCGCATGAAAGGTCGAGGCCAAAAACGAGTGTGGGATGAACGTGTGCGTATATGGCGTCTCTGTCAAAAACGAATAGACAGCGCTCACTTGGAGAACTTTGATCCACAGGTCCTGGCTCAGGGTCATAGTCGGTATATTCCTAGTACTCTTCCTTTGGACAGGCCCCTCGAGAGAGGAGAGAAGCTTTTGGGTTTATCGAGGTGCGCAAAAACGTGCCAAAAAACGTCGGCGGCATCAAAGTGGCGGTCGTTTATTTCCCAATATGGAAAAACGGTTTTCTTAGGCACCTCATATATGTATTCACAAGTATGTCTAAGTATCCGAAGACGAGAAATCAAACAAGGAATTTCATAAGTTTATTGGGATAAATCCCCCACCACACTCTCTTAGCGAGGCAATGCGTCCTTTGCCTTAAGGGCGCAGGCTCTTTGCAGTACCATGTCGAGGGAAGGTGGTAAGTGGAGCATAGCGGATATCAGGGCAAGCGCGTTTCTGAGGTGAGTATACCTCTCGTTTCTTAGGCGTCGTGGAGGAATATATCTCCTTTAATATAAGGTCAAAATTTCGATTTTTTTGGTTTTCTGCACCGAGGTTTTTGGTTTTCTCCGATACGGTGACATGACATTGACATGCCATGACATGACATGACATGACATGACATGACATTGACATTGACATGACATGACATTGACATTGACATGACATGACAATGACATGACATATGACATAAGGTATGCGTGAGCTCGGTATGCGTCTGACGATTGATAACATTATTTATATTTTGATAACCACCTCGTCGCACCCGGTTTGTTTGAAACCTAAAATTGTGCTCTCGACTGAAACTCTGAAATACCGAATACAACTCTTTTCGCCACTGAACGCCACCAATTATTGATGGATATTTGGTGTTCTGGTCGAATCCATGTAGATAATTATCTTAAGGAGGGATAGTATGCGACATTTATCAACGCAAAGAACGCACGCATGCATAGGGCACCGGCAGTGACTTTGAAAGTAGTTCCCCAGACGGGCAGCTCCCCCTTCCCCCATCCAACGCACAATTCAGCATGGTATCCCTTTTGATTTAAACAGATACTTTTGGGAAATAAGAAAAGGTGCGAACTGCACCGCGCATTTGCTTTTGCCGACAGAAGAGCCAGACGCTTACTTGCAATGTAAGGTGGTTTTCTATTTGTGAACTCGCAAGTTTTTCAAAGAAATCTCAACGTTCTATTTTTTAGTTTTTCAAGTAGTACTCACCACCGTTTAACCATAATTTTTGAGGCAATAGGAATACCATAGTAGTGTCGATCAGAATATGCAATGCGACACTGGCGTAAGGTCCATTTGGGTGGCGACTCGCCAGAAAGTTTTTGCTGGACGTCACAACTGAGAGGAAATTAAGTCAGAACGAGCGATTTACGTCGCTTTTGACCTGCTATTCGTGTGTCTCAGATCGCCTAAATGACATGAAATCATCAGCATCAGCGCCCCTCTCGAGGCTTTGGGAGCGGCGGCTTGCGTGGCCCAGCGAGGCTTAGGGAGCGGGGGCTCGCGTGGCCCACTGAGGCTTTGGGAGCCTGCGCTTGCGTGTATTAGTAGAGATTCTCATGGATGTACAAGATGTGTGGCACAGCAGGTGCTCAAACTCAGTTGATGTTCGCACAAGAGGAACAACACGTATGACCGAACGAGTGACTGATGGGTAAAGTCACCTGCGAACTTCCCCCTTTCCCCACTTCACGAACCTTCAAAGCATAAAGCGACTTTTCGGCGTTCTGCCTCGACTCTTCCGTCAATGAAGGACCATTGAGGAGGAGCGAGAAGCAGAATATGATATGGGTGGGAAGTGTGCCACCTTTTAATTTTATCTGGTGTCAAATCATCCCGCTGCGGTGCGAGATTGCCACTGGAGCACGTTGGACTAGGTGTACGCGGGCTCCAGGTTGGATTTAAGCAGTCTATGTAAGGAGCCTTTTCTGAGGTGGCTCGAGCCTCTATTTTGGCTGCCTTGAGTGGAAACGTGACGAAAGAGTGGGCTACTAGTAAGACTTACGTGCACACTTGAACACGAAACTGGATAGGACACCAAAACGACTTTGCTTAATCACGCGTCAGCTTTCGTACGTTCAGCACTTTGCGAAAAGAATTCTGTTCAGTAACTGGCGCGCACCTCCCGACTTGCTTTGGGCACCTTTTGGCTTACTCCATTGAGCCAAGTTTCTACTAACATTTCCGTAGAAGCTCTCTGCACTTGCAGAATCAGGACTTCCCCATTACTTCCCAAAGCTTTAACGCGGGCTCGCCCACATGGCAAGTGCCACAGTTTTCAGCGAGAGTCTCAGGGCTTGCTTAAGCCTAGAGTACTCAGGCTTAGAGGTTGTAACCGCTCAGGGGTTGTTAGCGTTCAATCAGCGCTGACTATCTCAGGTTGCGCGAGCAGCAGCGGTGCAGAGTCCCGCACTTCCCAACGTCGAAGCTGACCTCGGGTGGGCGAGCAGGGGCGAGCCTCAGGAGGGCTTGAGCGGTGCGCGCTCTGTGCAAGCTGAGGTGCGCGAACTCAGAGGCGGCACCCCTCTCTTGCCCGGCCTATTTCCTGCCGTCTGATGCTCAGTCGAAAAGGGTAACGCACTCTGCTGCACCCACCGCAACGCTTCCTCGAGCGCTTACTTCGCCGGAGAGACCCACCGTTGCGAGCCATTCACACGTTCATAAGTGGAGCGACCAGACGAGTAATATTCTCGGTGGAAATATTCCGGCTGTAGTACTTTCCTGCGTCAAAAGCACGTGTGCCTCCGGCAGGTTGAGGTCCCCAAGGTCGCTTCCGGGCCGTCTCTCGAGAAGTGTGTAGAGGAGAGCGAAAGCTTGGACACCCTACTCCTCGGCTTGGATATTCCCGCATCAAAGCCACGCCATATGAACAGTTCTCCTCAGAAGACACGGCGCAGCCCATACGACCTCCCGCCAATCGTGAGCCCAGGGGGGAAGCCCAAAGGGCACAAGCAGGAGAAGAAGGTTCCGTCTTATTTACGAGAGGAGCCTGACCTGATGGTGTGGAGGTCCCCCACCTCGACGATGCCTCGACGCGAGCTCGGGAACGAGGAGAAATTCCCACCGCACAGGTTCTCTGGGGTATCTGCCCCAACTGCGGACGAGATTGAACGAAGGAAGAAATATCGTGCACAGCACCGCAGACTGTCGAACCTGCAGCACGAGGTACGCCGGCCGTACTGCGGCAGAGGAATAGACCTGCAGCACGCGATGTCTCGGCTATCGTATCTGCACAATCTTTGCTGTATTTTCCCTGTGGACTGTCATACCTGCAGCAGAATACCATCGAGTCTTCGGACTGCCGAACACCATGGTGTCCTCGCGCTGCCAAGTACTGGAACCGGAACAGGAGACGTGCTGCAGCCTTGTTTACTACAGAGTGACGAGCTTATCGCAGGAGGTGCAAACGCCTTTTCACAACGATGATGTGTGCAGTACAGCTTCGACGGTCAGCAATAGCGTTGTGAAGGGCCTGAACGCTGCGACAGGCCTGCAGCATGCACAAATACATGCCTGAACGCTGCGGCATGGCGAGAACGCAGAAAAGCAGGTCTGCGGCAGGGAGAGCACAAAAAGAGAGGGGCCCAGGCTGCGGCAGGCAGAATGTTGCGTCAGGCCTTGCTGAGCGTGTCCAGACTGTGTGCAGAGAACGGAGCGCATGAAGCAGAAATTGGCGGATGCCACCCTGCGAGCCGAGCAGGCGGAGGTCGCACGTTTACGTGCTCGTGATAAGCTGCAAGTTCGGCCGACCAGGCGAGGAGAACTGATCTCGTCTCAGCAGGGTTCGGTGGATGCCGAAGTTGTTCGTGCGCCCGTTGTCGACGAGGCAAGTCGGTCCAAGAACGTGGCGGGGGAGGTTTCATTCGAAGCAGCGCAGGAGGCGGGGGAGGAGCCGGACGACTCTACTTATAATCCAAGTGCCTTGGAGAAATGGCGAATGCATGGCCGTAGGCAAGGCGAACTCAGAAGACGGCGTAAGGTTGAATGCTTCTCGCACTTTTACAGAGGGACAAGTTTTTCTAAGCACATCCAAAACCTTGACATCATTGATTAGCATAGGGAGTGGGCGGTGATGCTTCAAAGGATCCGGTGCGACTGTAGGCTCGTGTACTGTCACTGCCTGTTGCTGATCCTGCATGCTTTAGATGGCAGTGCTTCTCTCTGTATCTGCCCTAAGCTTGCAGGATTGCTGAGTGCAGTTTGCATAGCTGTAATTGCTACCCCATGTCTCGCTGCCTGGCATCTGTTCTCTGAGCACTCTCTCGCGCCGAGTCTTGCCTCACACCTCCATTACTCAGCTCATCTTCGTGCGCTCTTCTGTGGCAGAGAGAGCACCAGCTCAAGTCCATGGAGCGCTCTAAGTCCTGCGCCGTTGCGTTAGGCGCGGAGTATCTGCAGTCAATCCAGGTGCGCGCCCAACGCCCCTGCTGAACGGCTGAGCAGAGGTGCCCGTCGTAGTGTACACAATGAAGCTTGTTACAAGTGACGTCCGAATACAGCACAGAGACGCACACGTCATGATGTCACCTGTGTATGGATGCCGTCGGGCACGCTGAAGGCACGCACGTCACGATGTCACCTGTGTAAGGACGCCGTCGGGCACGCTGAACGCGCGCACGTCACGATGTCACCTGTGTAAGGACTCTGTCGGGCACGCTGAAGGCGCGCACGTCATGATGTCACCTGTGTAAGGACGCCTTCGGGCACGCTGAAGGCTCTCCTTTCGAGCTGCCAAGCCCAGTGAGCCTCGAACACACCTTTATCTTTGCGAGCTCTGTGCACGGTACATTCTCCAGATCCAACCTGGATCTCGCTGCAACGATATTAAAAGAAGTGAAGAACTTTTGTAGAACTCCGCTCCGAGGTTGCCGCATTCCAAAGTCACTTGCGGCCTCGCGTCGGGCTGCACACTCAAGCGAGCTGTGCCAGTTTGCCTAATACGCACTGCCGGTCGTTACAGGCTTGAGCCAAGCCTGCTTCATGCGCCCTACTTTTGTGTCCTCTCACCCCACATGCTGGTCGCTGGTGTGTTCTGCAGGACCCTGAGACACTCTTGCGATTGCTAGACGCGACAGATAGCTGGCAAAGGGTACAATCCTGGCTCTTTCACTTGGGTCCTCATGGGCCGCGTCTCTGAGCATATCCTCCTCCAAAGGCTCCCCACCGCGACGCTCCAGTGGCCACTTTCGAAGCATTCGTGTGGCATAGCCATGGATCATGCAGCAGGCGGGATTGGCTTTTCCTGCGGTGGTAATTAGTTGGATGCACTATTTTCTATTGGGAAAGTGTGTTGCTTGCGGGCGCCAAATCTCTCAAATCTGTGACTCACCCATCCAGAGGGGATGCAGCGAACTCGCTCAGCCAGTCACTGCAAGGACGAACCGCGTCAAAACGCGATACAAGGCCACATATTGGCAGAAGGATTAAGAGCTTTATCTGGTATTGGTCAAGAGTTCTTGTTCAGGAGTTGCGACTGATTGGTTGCCTGGTTTGCCTGGTCCTGCCCGCGCGCAGGAGGTCTCCAGAAAGTGTGTGCTCCCAGGCGACCACCTCCAGCGAAGTGCCGCTGTAAAGTCCTCGCCCAACAGAAAGAAAGTCGTCAAGGAGGACACCCAAGCTCATGAGGTCCGCCGACCATACATCCAAACCCAATCACACTGTCATTTTCAGAAGGACCGAAGTGCTCTGCCCGGTGCTCTGGACGGCTGCATATATGCATATGGGTGCATGCACTGTGTCCTGATAGTGGGGGGCTGCTCGTGGATTGGTGCTTAGTCTTGGATGTGTCGTAAGCAAGCAAGAGAGAAGAAAGCTGCCAAAGCTCGGTGCAAGAAGATCAGGGAAGACATTGAGTTCATCCAGGGCCTCAGTACAGCGCAGAAGAAGCGCAATAAGAAAATGAGGCATGACGAGGTACGCTTTTGCTTGCCAATTAGGAGCTGACAGCGTCTGTGTAATTGAGTGAGGATGCACGCGTGATTTGGCATTTTCATCACAAATATCACGCCGTGCAGTGTCACTTCGCGCGAGGGCTTCTCCCTTCGGGTAGATTCCTCTCTGTTGATGTTTACGAGCCTTGCCAGCCCTCTCTGATGTGAGACCATCCTGCCAGATGGTCAGTGCTGCGAGGGCATCTAGGCTCTATATCACCCGCCCGCTTTGTGGTGGTGGGCACTGCTCGAGCATCTAGAAACAAAGACCGAGTGCAGAGTGGCTTAAACACAGTTCTGACTTTACGACTGGTTTATCTCGCTCAGTTATTACAACAGTCGAGGGAAGCGGGCCTGGTGTTGAAGAGCGAATTCTTGAAGCATCGCACAGGTACGCTCAAAGTACATTCTGAAGTGCATGCACCCTTTGCAACAGCTCTGAATACACAAACGCGTTTGGTGGTATTTCCAGCATGTCCTTCAAACTTTCAGTGCTTTCATCGATGTCATGACATTCCAGCATGTCCTTCAAACTTTCAGTGCTTTCATCGATGTCATATCACCTTTCACATGACCTGGCGCACCATGCCGAGCACACAAGACATGTGAATCCTCAGATGATCTCAGAATTTACACAGAAATGATCCGACTTCGTCACACTACTTCTGAGGTTTGACATGTGACTTCTAAAGCTGCGTTCCAGGTCTTCCAATTTGATGCGGTACTCTACATGCTTGTTTGATGACATATGCACCAAGCCTTAGGGATCGATGGCGTGGCATATTAGCATCTCCTGAATGCTTTGGGCCTGCTAGGATGCGCCTGCGAAAGGGACCCTCAGATGTCTTGCGACGTGCGTGCTTTGGAGCAGGCGAGAGCACGGAGCGCAATGCGACCTCCGCGCAGAGCAGCCTGTACGAAGAGCCCAGGACATTCATGGAGCCCAAGCGCAAGGGGAAGGGACTAAGGCCCATTAAAGAGGGAGCAGCTCTGTAATTCCGTATCACAAAAGGGAGACACATTCACACATTGAGTGTTGGTCTGTGCTACGGGGTTGCTTCAGAAAGTCAGAAAATAACCAGCTTTTTTACCAGTGAAATCAAGATTTGCGTCATTGCCTGAATATGCAGGGAGACACCGCTAGAGGACTGCGATGACCTACTCATTTCAACGAGACTACTTCATGCAACTTGGCTATTACCTGCGTCACGAGATCAATAAGCTCGCCCAGACCCTTTTTGCCATCCTTAAACTTTCTCCAGGTGTGCAGAGAAATTGTTGTCACATGGGCAGCTTGCCATGCCATATGACCACGCTCACTCGCACCATTACCCTTTTTTGATCCCCGGTGTGGCTACATGGTGCCAGAGGAATCGGTCCAAGGATAAGCCACATACATCCTCCCTCTGTGTAAAAATGCCGATGCATCGCGAAGATGCCTCACTTGGAATTCAAACAGTAGCTATGTGTAAATAGAGTACACCTTTGTAACAAAAGAACAAAATAAATCCAAAGAGAATCGTATGGAACCTGATCACTTAAGATCCCTCAGCAGCTGAAATATTTGTGTTAGAGAAATACTTGATCTTTAATGAATATAGTTTACTCAACTGACAAAAATGTCAATAGTAGATACATAGATGAACACCCCAAAACACTCGAACATGGCGAAGTAGCAGGTGGGTTGCATAACCACTAGAAAGAAACCCATTCGGGAGCTAGTTCGGCATTTTAAAATTTGGACGCAAATGCTCTTCCTGTGAAAGAGCCCCATCGGACGATACCTCATAACGGCCGACGTAGGTTGCAAGCAGAACGGTACGGCAGGGATCCGCGACAAGAGTTTGCCCCTCCTGCCGCCCGTGCATTAAAGAAAGAATGAAAACACCAATCAACACTTCGGTGGCGGGACACCCGCACATGCATGGCGGGGTGAGCTTTACGCATTATAAAAAATGACGAATACGCGGACAAGATCGAATTTCCCAAATTCGATATTCAAATATGAATTTCCCAAATTGCTATACGGTACGAAACAAATGCCGAAGCTGGTGTGATCACCCGATCGGACTACAAAATATCGAAGATGTGAAATTCACGGATTGTGAATTCAACCGTGAAGCCTTCCCACGGTCCCTTTGTACCGCAGATCAGGGTATGCCAGGTTAGAGGTTGAAATGTCGAGGGGGCAGGCGAAGTTAAGCAACCCGACGACTCATAGGAAGTTTTGGGTCAGTGGGTTGCATGTGAGCGATCTCCCAACACGGTCGAGCATGGTGAGCAGGCTGGTGATTTCAGATGGGGTAGAGGGGTCCAGGGCGATCTATGATTCTTGAGTAGACAAATCGTTCGATGGAGTTGGTAGTCAGGAGATGTGCCCTTCACATGGGCGTGGGGTGGCGAGGAGCGGGTACGTTACGTGGAATTCAGCGAGGAGTTCGAAAATGAAGTCGAAAATGTTGCTGCCCGAGAACGCTTGGGCGATGATATCGAGGGTTGGACGTTAGTTGCTGTTGTGACGCAACCCATTAATAACGTACGTATGCACCGGGCTATTTAGAAGAAAAAAATTCGTCACTGTGGCTAATACGAAGAAAATTAACCCTATTAATTATCTCTTTCCCATCCTCGTTACAACCCGAAACCCTAAACTGAAGAAACCCGGCGCGGGTGGGACACTTGATCGCTCCGGTTCAATGCTTGTATTGGAATTGGACGTGTATGCATCTTTCCGTCAAAAGCGTACTGTACATTTGTAACCCAGCTCTAAGCGAACGAACTACATTATATATGGATCTTCCCAAAAACCAAATTGTGGTCCGTTTAGCAAGGCGACCAACAGGCGACGTTGTTCCTGGCCAGGTATTCGTCTGAAACTGCTTTTCATCTCGACTACTAGATGATACTAGATCGCACTCGATTAGTTGCATTTCCCGCTGCATTGCGCAACGTTTGAGCCTGGTTTTCTGTCGTCGCGTTTGGTTGGTATCTCTGACGTATTGGGGACTTACCAGAGGGTCCCGGTTTATTTCCGAATGCGACATCAAAAAGTTCTAGTGAGTAGAACCTGAACGTGTGTGAGATCTGTTCGAGTGTAGGTCGAGTGCACTGCTGTTGGGCTATATCTGCAGTCACGTCGTATTTTCACGCTCGTTGCCCTGAACATTTCTTGCTTACTCAGAGCCGTCGCATAGTGTGAAAAACTGTCGCTAGAGCCATATTTGGCTTTTGAACGTTTCGCTCAATCTTTGAGCACGACCCTGCCTTCATTGTCTATGTGCTCCAAGCCTAAGTGAAAGTGCAACAAGTGAAAGTGCAACAAGTGAAAGTGCAACAAGTTTGTTACCCCGTGCATTAGCTGGTAGACTGACCGACATTTTCCTCCCAAATAGGATCTGGTGGTAGACCATCATGCCCGTACACCCCTCCCAGATGACCTGGAGGAGGGACAGGTAGTCCGTTTTCCTCTGCTAGCCATGCAAATCTTCGCTGCTACTTTGCAAATCTTGCAACGCTTGTACGTTATTTCGTGCCACCTTGTCCTCGCAAACAATTCAAGGACTGTAGCTAAGCTGTATGTTTTCGTCGCTTCATCCGAGTCGCTCAGTTTGTCAAACGCACTTTGATAGGTTCTCGTGAAGAATCTTTTCCTCTCCCTCGACCCAGCGATGCGGGGCTGGATGGTATGACCTCACAGCCTGCACGTGCTAATGCCGCCAAAAAGACAGAGCAGCATGCTCGTCAGTGCTAGAAGCGGCCTCTTCTCCTGCCGTTGACAACTGCGCTTTTAAACCCTTGCAAGGAGCTCTCTATCAGAGATATTCATCCCAGTGGTATCGTTAGATAATACCGGCGCGCTTTCCTGGAGCGTGTGTCGCGCTCATGCTCAGCACCTGGTAATGTCAAGCCCCGCGAGCGACCTGTGAGCTAGGCGGACCCGGGAGCTCCATTGTGAAAAAACCTTCCTCAAACACTTTTGTTTGACAGGATGATCGGAGGAGCTACCTCCCACCTGTGGCCATCGGCGCGGTAATGCGGGGCAACACCATATCTGAAGTGATCGCGAGTAGAAATACAAAGTTTCCCACGGGGACCCTTGTCCAGGTATGTACGACTGCTGTACTTCTGAGAAGCTTGCCTTGATCCATCTTTCACGGTGCAAGCAGCGCAAAATCGTAACCAACGCTCTTCGCCAGCCTCCAAGCACGCCGCTGCACTCCTGAGCTGGCACGTTTGCGTGGCGGCCCTCTTCTTTTGGGCGCTGGGTTGAGAAGCGCAGGGTGCCGGGCGTCACATTTGTGCCGGGGGTCACATTTGGGTAAAAAAGCAAGGTTTGTCATATTCGAGGAGAGATCGTGTTTGATGCTTACCGCTGACATATGTTTTTGCTGCCGACTCCCCTTTTGAGTGTGTCATCACCACGAAGCTGAAAATGTATGAAGCTTAATCGAACTTGAATCAAGAATGGAGCACCTTTGCAGATACAACGCCGTGACGCTTCATGCAGCCTGGTTTCTGGGTCTCCTACTGTGGATCACTCCTCCGAAGCATCCCGGCCCCTGCTGTGCCGAGCGACTCTGCCCTGGCCCTGTCCTGCCATGCCGACCGCCGGTGTGTTGGGCGCCCGGGAGGTCGCCGCAGGGACAGTTTGGATGGCAGCAGTATGCTGTCGGCGGAAAGAAGGAGGGGGTTGCGGCTGTTCATCCGCCACCAGGCATCTCCCCGAGTGTATTCCTCGGAGCCCTGGGTACAAGCCCCCCCTCCGCGGAGGAGATGCCGTGTTTCTTCCGAGTGCATTCCCAAACACACTCAGGGGGGTAACCTTCGCAACGCTTTCCAATTGCTGATGGGCGTGACTTTAACATCCGTGGTTGCTGCAGCACCTGTGGAGGCTGTGTAAGGTGGTTGGACCAAGATCTTACTTTTGCTATGCATCACCATTTCAGGGATGACTGGAATGACAGCTTATTTTGGTTTGCTGCGGGTAGGCCTTCTATTCCTCCCCCGTCACTCTAGGCGCAGGATGCCAGCCCTCTTCCCGCAGCACTGAGTGTCAGGATGGCATTTCAGAATGCTCAGATTATTTGAGTCAACATGCAACGTGGTGATCCCCAGGCTTGTCTCTTTCCCAAAATTTTTCGATTCTTCGGGGAGCCTGCATAGGCCGGAAGAGGGTTACTCTAACCTGAGAGTGTGTGAGTACACTGTACACTTTGTAGATGCAATACACTTCGCAGGTCTTTGCCAACTGGACCGACACGCATCGCCTGTTGGTGGAATGGACTGGGCC
>LGRX02015728.1:0-15611 GCA_001247695.2 Cymbomonas tetramitiformis | reverse complement strand
TGACCCTTCTCCATGCCCGCGCGGTGTGTGATGAATCTCGAGGGAACTGAGTTTAAGCTTAGCCTTGGCAGTAGGAACTGCGATCAGTTTGGGATGGCACATGCCGCATTGACCGAGCCGGTGTGGCTCCTAGACCCTGCAGTGCTTCTGCCTCTTTGCCTGGTGACACCTCATCCCCACGGGGTGAGGTGGTGTCACGGGGAACCCAATCTTGCCCCCCCCACTGCAAGGGGGAGGCATAGTGGGTCGTCTGGTTGTCACCCCTTGACCCGAGATGTCACCAGTGTCCGTTGTCACAGTTAGCCGTGTGCCATAAAACACTCACCTAAGTATTTTATACCATCTTAGTATCCGAGAGCACCTGCCCCTGCGAGACTGTTCCGCTCCTCAGCGCCCGACATATATATATCCTTATATATATATATATTTCTTGCTTCTTGTCATGTTCGCGAAACGAAGGATCGCGAACATGTGCTCGTGCGGGTAAACCTTCGCGCATATGCAATACGTGTAGACATGTGAAATATGCAACGTGAGTGATGGGATGAAATGCATTGATATATGTTCAAAATGATCTGTCGTTGTCAACGCAGTGAGGAGATATGATGGGAACGGAGATATATATATGATAATGTAACTTATATATATCACGGTCCCCGAACGAACGAAGCTGGACAGCGGTTGTCCCGGAGGTCACAACAAACTAAGATGAGATAATAAAATACTTAGGTTGTTTTATTATCGCAGAGCGAAACGCACACACGGACAGGCAAGATGCAAGTGACACCCGAAGGCGTGAGGTGCCACGACGCAAGCTGGCCAAGGCGGTCCTAATGGCTATTGCCCGACGCTCCAGTCCTACCACAAGGACCGCAGTAAAAGGGGGCTAGCCGCCACGATTTTTCGATGTAGTTGATGTTTGAGTGCTTAAAGATCATCCTTGGGTGCTCAAATATTTATTAAAAACATGTGCCGGGTGATATACTCGATATGGGCATGCACTTGTGAGCGCTGAAGAGGTGGGGGTAAAATTAATTCAAATTAAAAAAAAGGCCAGTCCTACCACAAGGACCGAAATGTTTCTCACGCTAGCTACCTCCACGAAGGTCCTGTGAAAATTCGGAGACCTATGTTGTCAAGTTCGCGAGCTGCTCTTTCTGCAGTGTCTTGTCAAAAAAATGATCGGAGGTCATCTTCGCCCTCAAAATATCGGTTGAAGTTGCCTGGGTATACAAAATCCGAAACTATCACTGTGGTGTGGTTGGAATTTAGTGATTTTTAACGCTACCCATGCTTAATGTTGATAACGTAGCATGAAATTGCGACATTGTTTAGGCAAGCGGGCAAAGGGGTACTCAGTTTAGGTCCCAATGAGACTACAATCCGGAGGATAGGCACTAGGAGCATCAAGAGGATGGTTAAAAAAATTCCCGCGCGTCCGGTCCTTGTGATAGGACTGAACGAGATTCCAGTCCTTTCACAAGGATTGTCGGGCAGTAGCCACTAACATCCTACGGCTGGCCATAAAGGCAAAACCCTAACAAAGCAAGCATCATGCGAGACCCAAAGGGGCCTTTTTCAACCCAGCCAGCACGGCTACGCCAACGCTGGTCTCAAGATGCATGCTCTAGGGGCTTACGCCCATGCACGTGCTGCGGGGATGTCTACTCCCGCAGGCCTACAAAGGCTACTAGGCTCCAGCGTGCGAGGGTGGATGGCGGCGGAATCCTCGATTGTGGATGGAGCGCGAGCGCCGCTGGGATGTCGTCAACCAATGCCCACGCGGTGCAGCGCCATGATCGCATGATGCATGGCACCACCAGAGCGAGTGCGGGGACGAGGACACCCAGAGGGGGGCGAAGGTGGAAAATGCGGCGTGTTCCTACTAAGCTGCACACGAGTGCGAAAGCAGAGAGGAGAATCGGTGGGATGGGTTTCGTAGCACCACCACACGCCACCACGCAGGCAGTGGCCAAGGGGCACGCAGGGTGGAGGGGAGAGTGGAGGCCGCTGCGGACGCAACTCGGTGTGGTCAGAGTTCTCGTCATTGGCGAAGGCGATGGACTCGCGATGTTGGTGTCTGGCGCATAAGCACCACCAGACACCACCAGACCATAGCCAGGGGTAAGATGATGTCGACGTAGTCGGAGATATGCCACCACTGAACGCATAGCGGCCATACGCGCATGCTGACGTGCGGTGGACATGGGTGCAGACCGCAGGCTGCAGAATTCTGCGAGTGAAAGATAGGGTTTCAAGGCGAAACTCCAACTTTTCGTAAAATTGACAATTTCAAGTGATGAAAAGGTCAAATTGGGGTAGATTTTGACGCTGAAAACGGCGGTCGCGTCAGAAACGTCGTGCGGTAAGCCAATTTTGCTGCAGTTGAGGTGCTGCTGGCCAGAGTGTAAAGTAGGATTACGTGATACGTTGTTCGCGACACTGAACACGTGTCGAAAAAAAATGAAGAAGCGAATGCCGCTCAAAGCCCGCCGTAGAAGTCAAGCATGTGGTGAATTCTACTCGAACAAGATGTGGCTTGACGCGCTCAAGGTCGTCGTCAAAGCAAAACGTCGCTGATGTCGCGATGTCGTCGTTGGACGTGCAGATGCCGCACGCGAAGTCCGGGAACTGGTTCCGTTCCGGGGAGACGACCGGTGCTTCTGGAGACACGCGGAGTCAGATGCGTCGGTGAGCAATGCGCTCAGCCGGGTGTGAGTAGCTTGTTCCGCTACGATAACCGCTGGTTCCGCGGGATCAAAGTAAGATGAAATCTGAAACCACCACTGAACAGTGGTGAGGCCATAACCTGATGGGAACGGAGATATATATATGATAATGTAACTTATATATATCACGGTCCCCGAACGAACGAAGCTGGACAGCGGAGGTCCCGGAGGTCACAACAAACTAAGATGAGACAATAAAATACTTAGGTTGTTTTATTATCGCAGAGCGAAACGAACACACGGACAGGCAAGATGCAAGTGACAGCACACGGCGAGGGGTGACACAGGAAGAGACAGTCACCCCCAATTTATGGGGGGGCAAAAGTCTGTCTCCCCGTGAAGATACTTTGATGTTTGAGCGCTGAGAATGAGTGTTTTGGAAATGTTTTCCGCCGACGAAACACTGCTCGGATTTGCAATACCGAGCTTCACCGTTCGATAATTCGAGGGAGTAGCCCCTGGTGTTTTCACTAGCCTGCTTTGCAGGGTTACCGCACTCTCAGGACTTTGTCCCCTTTGCTAGCGTAAATGTTTTATTATTATTATTATTTCGATAATTCAGAGCAGGTAATTGAACAGTTAGATTCTAATCAGATGTTCACGTAATATCCGTGACATCAGCGTAAGCCACATTTCCACTTTGATCAAGTCATGAATCTGACGTATGGATATGGTGATGGTGCTGGTGATGGTGCATGGTGCATGGTGCGGTGACGATGACACGGTGCGGTGGCTATGGCTGGTCAGCCACTCGCCCCTTCCACAGCTTTGAACCGTCCCCTTCTTCTGAAACACTAACAAAATCCAATGGACAAGAGAACATGCATGCTGTGACAAATGACGTGTTACGGTGGAAAACCTCAATTTCTCCAGAGGCATTCGATTCAAGGAAAATCTCGAAGGTGCGAATGTTTTCCAAGGAGATGCTGGAATCGACAAATATTCGTCCACCTGTATTTCAAAAGATTCT
This sequence comes from Cymbomonas tetramitiformis, assembly GCA_001247695.2. Taxonomy (NCBI): domain Eukaryota; kingdom Viridiplantae; phylum Chlorophyta; class Pyramimonadophyceae; order Pyramimonadales; family Pyramimonadaceae; genus Cymbomonas; species Cymbomonas tetramitiformis. The sequence continues at coordinate 11,912 of LGRX02015728.1, read as the reverse complement.
CATCTCACGCCTGAGATAGCAATATATTCTGTGTATGTACAGATCGAAGCCATCTGGCAGAATCACAGTAAGATATAGATTGCGATAGAAGTAAACCTTTTCACCGGCAAACTTGCTTCGCAATCCAAGACTTCACGGCTCTGTGCCTCTCCTCACTTCAGATTCACCACAAACGGTGCGTAGCACGCGTATTCAAGGCTCTTGCCCTTTGATATTAATGGAAACTGCATGCAAGCCTGCACTGAATGAGGATCGGTTTCTTTGGTGAAGCGTCACACCTCTCCAGATGTTGAAGACACTCACGGCATGTTTTGTTTTGAGCAGATACAATGGCTACTGTCTCATGCAAGACGATCGTGCGTTCCAACAAGGTGGTTGCCAGCCAAGCACCTGTGCTGGGATCCAAGCCAGTGCTTCGTGCGGCTGCTAAGGCCCCCTCCAAGGCATGCAGCTTCAAGTCCTTATCTGCTTTCCAGGGCCAAGCTATGGTGGAGAAGGCCAAACGTTCCACGGTTTCCCGCCGCAATATGGAAGTGTCTGCTGGAAGCGTTGAGACCACCACTGGTCTTGGAGACCTTCCTATGGTAAGCAGACGGCACCTCGCTTTCAAAACCTCCACATTGTCCCAGTTAGAGATCGAGGAGTCTCAAGTTGTGTAGCATTTCAGGTCAAGATTACTGGCGACGATGGCAGCTCGGCAGAGGCCTATCTCTTTGGAGGAGTTGTGACCTCTTGGAAGCCTGCGGGAGGGGACGATGTGCTTTACGTGCGCCCTGATGCAAAGTTTGATAAGTCCAAGCCCATCAGTGGAGGACTGCCTCACTGCTTCCCCCAGTTTGGCCCTGGTGCGTGAAAGTTTTTCAAGCCCGTCAGCAGGAGCATTTCCCACTGCTTCCGCAAGTGTTGTCCCTACTGTCGCAATTTTTTTCACGCGTTGTTGGGGAATTTCGCAAGTGAAACGCAAGACAGCAGTCCGCTTAATTTGCTTCCAACATTCTCAGGCCCCATCCAAGTTCACGGTTTCGCGCGCAACGTTGATTGGGAGCTTACAGGTATCTTGCGCCTGCCTAACCTGCGTGGCACTGGCCCTTCCCAACTGCGCGATATGTGCCTTTCATATTCAGAGAAGTTTTCAACGGTAAAATAATGACTATCGGTCGATGTGAGCCTCATTCCGCCGCACCGTCGCGTGAAGGCTTCACTCAGAGTCAAGCATACCAATCTTTTTTGTCCGCGCGTCCTTTCGAACGTTTCCAAAAAGAAGTCTACCACCACATAGATCTGCACTCTCCCCATCTTGCGGTGTCGCCTGCTGGAATTAAGGTTTCACTGAAACAGCACAAGCCTGCATTCGGATTTTGGCAGGAACCACCGATGGTGCCGAGCCCTCTGTTGAGATGACTCTCTCCCCCAGTGATTACTCGAAAGCTATGTGGGACAAGGAATTTAAGGCCACTCAGACGATCACCCTTTCCGAGGGAAAGCTGACTGCCACCTTGAAGGTTGCCACCCTACGCCAAGGCCAGCGGTCCAGCGCTCTTGCTTTACCTGCTAGCTGAGCTCCGCAAGCCGAGCTGCAAAAACAAACGCGCTTCTGCTCCCTCAACGCTCTACCAGTTTCAGAGTCAATCGTCACCGACACTTTGCCTTCTTGATTCCTTGAGTCACTCTCCCAAGGCTAAGGCTCTCCTGTGCTCCGACTGACTGTTACTAAACGCTGCGAGTCTTCCGGGCACAGCACGTCAGGCCTGCTTTCCTGGAACATCGATTGCCGGTTGCTTGGAAAACTCGTGTCCTCGAACTGACTCGTCAATCCACCGGCGCTGCTACAATAGGTGATGAACACCGGTGACGAGGAGTTCGACTTCACCGCCTCCTTCCACACATATTTTGCAGCGGACATCGAGAAGGTGGCGGTGAGCGGCCTCGACGGCCTGAAGGTCACCGACAGGTGAGCGCTACACGCAGGTTCCTGCTTGCTTCGCGGCCGACGCCTATGTACGGAGGTACCAAGCCATTTTCTGGCACTCGTGTTGGCCCTCCATTCTCCGTTTCTGGCTGCCACAAAGGATTCCTTTCCCAGGCTGAGTCATTCATGTCAGGTGGGCTTGTATCTATGTGGTTTGCATAATGCTCAGCTGCCGTTGATCGAGCCTTCTGAGCTGCTCGAGATATCCGATGGACTGGTCTGAAAGCCCCTTGCATGCTGTTTGTTTGTGGACAAACTCCGGTGCTTCGACTTTGGTGGAGGGGAAAGCCAGAACTTGTGGAGAAAAAGTTACGGCCGTGAGTGGCATATCAATTGAGCCTGTTGTTCTCCCCTCTGCACAGGCTCGCAGAAAAGGACAGCACGCAAGAAGGGGATGTGGCCATTGCTGGCCCCGTGGACTCCGTGTACTATGACAGCGGCGAGATGGGCCTGGAGGCACGTGGACCTCTAACTATCCGTACACTTGCAGATGTGCTAAGAAGTTGCACTAGGAAACTAGGACCTTGCGATTGACCACTCCTTTGTTGTTCTATGCAAAATTCATTTGGAAATTCATTTGGTGTTTCTCCTCTGTGGGCATTCCTGTTTGACAGTGATTTATGTGAGTTGATTTTGCTAGTGCGGTCTGTGGGAGAATGCAGACTGGTGCTGCCAAGGTGACCATCGGCTCTGCAGGCTGGACTGATGCCGTTGTGTGGAGCCCGTGGAGCGACATGGATTGCTATAAGGTGAGGATCGTCATAAACAAAGCACGTCGGGGAAAAGACCTGATTGTGTGCTTGAGGTGCATAGTCTGGTTTGCTGTTGCTAGTGTTCGTGGCCATTGGTGTAAGAGCTCTGTCTAGCATTCTCTTTGAGAGCTTTCTTTTCACTGCAAACCCGTGTGTGCAGAAAGTTCTCTGAGACTAGTTTGCTGAATGATTTTTGGTGTTCTGTGCACACAGGAATTTGTTTGTGTCGAGAACGCCGTAGTGGGTGCTCCTGCCGTTGTGCCAGGTGGTGGTGAGTGGAGCGCCACCACCACTCTCTCCGTGTAAACTGAGTAGGCAAGTAAAAGTGCATGTAATATACGCACGGCAAAGTTTCAGAAGCTGCAGCTTTCACTGTATAATATTGATAACTTAATATTAAATGTATATGTACCTTAAATCATATTTCCAAATATATGGTTGTATATGGCTATAGCAATAACAGTAATGTTGATGTGACCAATCTCCAGCAGTATGGTTGACACTTTGGAACACACATGTTATGGAGCAAGAATTCGAAGCTGAAAGTCCCATTCCCCACACAGTCCTAGAGCAGCATGCAAAATGTGGTTCTGAGACCCGCCAGTTGGATGAGTCTGGTTATTTCATAACTTTGAGGAAAGTACCCAAATATTTGGAAAGGGTGTGTTGTATCGTTGGGGTGAAGAGCACCTTGCAGCCGATGGTGAAGCGTGCATTCGACTCCGAGAACTTCCAGTCGGGTCTTCTCATATGATCTTATTGCGATGATTCTTATGGATACTGTGCCTTTTTGGTATGGAAATATCTATACTATATTTACAGGGTGTGTCTTGAGACGCACTTTGAGGGAACCAGATACCGGTATGGTTCAGTCCGATAAAAACCCCCCACCGACAGATCCTGATGTGCTCGTGAGCGTTGAGATAAAGTGACGACAGGTGCTGCGGAGCGCGTCATCTGCCTTCAACATGCTGAGAATTGTCACGGGGAATCGTGTCACGATTTCACAGGAGTTCGCAAGCTCTCTAGTAATGTAATCGCTCCCAAGGACGCTCTCAAACTCGCAAGTCTTAGCGAAAATTCTGCTCGCGCTCCATTGAGCTATAGCGGAAACGAAAGCGCAAGCAGTAGCCGCCACAACAAAAAGAGTCGTCATCTCAGTGAAAAACGGCGGAGAGTCGTAGCGCCGGCAGAGGTTGCTCCAGGTACCACAGTATTGTGTAGGGATTCTAGCGCAAAAATCCTTAGGCACAAAATCCTTCGTGCATCTCGCGAGGACAAAAAGCAATTTTAAAAGGACGAGACGTGGCGCCAACTATCGCCTCGAAATGATGTATTGCAGAAAGCGCGCAGGCTCCATCGGACTCCAACGGCTGGGAAATTCCCATTCCCAACAAGGTAGTGGATACATCAAACGTGGCCACACCACTGACTCCAGTCTCCAAGACGAAAAAAGTGAAACCCTCCCAGGCAGCAATCCATAAGACACAGGCGCGCGAAGAGTAGCCGTGGGGATAAGGGACCGCGCGCAGAGCTTATGGCGAGAAGAGATATGTTCAGTCGGAAGAGGTCTGTTAAATCCCAACGTTCTGAGTGGCATTGACGAAATAGTCACAGTTGTTCAGATTCCATCAGATAGCCGACAGTCTGATCACAAACAACCGCATCTCGCAGACGACAGGTTTCACAGAGGTAGCTCGCCCCATGAGAAGCGCATTTCCGCCCCACGAGGACTCCGACAATCCTTAGCCTTTAGAGCGATACAGGCCAAATAAGACACGTAGTATGCCGTGCTTACATTCTTGATTTTTAAATAAATAATCCGACGGCACACATATCGATGTGTCTAGCGAAAACAAGGGAATCGAAGAATTCGTACGGTTTGGATCCCGATGCAAAAGAAAATAAAGTTTCAAAAGTATATAATTCGATTCCGCGAATCTTCGAAAAGAATCGAATCACCAATATTCAAATAACACCACATGATTCGTTGCCGAGCGTCGTCCACAACTCAATCGGCAAACGTCTAATCAATTCAATCTCGCCGACTGCGTGACTGAGCGACGAACAAGATACCTGAACCCGAAACCTGTCTGACGGAGATGACGGAGGACCTGGTTCACTATTTGGATATTGATGTTTCGTGTCACCCTCATCATGATGCCCTGTGCGCTCTATGCAAACTGTGCCGCCCTGCGCGAAGTGAAGATGTGGCAAGGCCACACTCGTGGATATCGTCACCCATCGTCGCAAGCTCGATACGCGCAGACAAAGCACGCTGTTAAGCTTCGGGGTTAAGGCTGGCGTGTCTGCAGCTTCGAGAAACGCTGACCCACTGGTGAGGCGTCCCAGCACGAAACGGAAATTGACAGCGGAGCAAAGGTTGGTGTCGATTTTTACAGCCGCGTTTCGCAAGGCAGATCACAAAGGCTCTGGCAGGCCCGTAAGATATCTTGCATACGTATATCAGTCCCTCTTACCGCATGTTAGTTACAGTTACAGGATGCAGGTATTTGTTATCAGACCCTCTGACATCAATTACAGTAACAGGACACGTGATACAGGTGTCATGCGTGTGATACAGTACAAGTCTTGGAGCATTTCGTACATTAATGGCATATGATAGTGATTAATATTAATTCGGTGCCTAGCTATAGGCGGTTATCGACAAACAAACAACGCATGAATATTATTCTCACCAGCTCAAATTTTGTGCATTCAACAAACAAACTAGATTTTCTAAAGAAATAAATTATTTTGGCAAAATATGAACAAGAAACAGATAACAAGTTTAAATAATTTATCCGTTTGGGTCCATTAACAAGCCTTTCTAAACACTTTATTGACGCCCATTTCAAGTTGTAAATCAGTCATGTAAGAACGGTACTGCCAGATGATGGGGTGCCGTGTAAAAACTCCGTAAGTTTTGTGTGTGAACTCCACGTTGTGTTTTTAGTCCACGTATTTTGTTTGTATATTGTCACAGTGGCATATCGCGGGTGGCATTGGCGTGTCACGACTGAATGTTGAGTAAAAACGAAAATGGTGAACCTTCAACAGATTCACCTCTCGCACCTCTCGCACCTCTCGCATCTCTCGCTCGACTGTCATGTTTTACGTCTCTCGTCTGTCGGTTTTTGCAATGGATGTTGCTCATCTTCGTCAATTGTGAGTTGCTGTTAATTCTGCAGTTTTGACTTAAGGCGGAACGTTTCCCCCTGCTTTTTGCCCCCTGTCCAGCCAAGTAGACATTTACAGATGTACAATATAAGTAACACATTGGTGTATATATGATACTAGGCGGATCGATCTCAAAAAGAGATCTCCACTAGGCCATCTGACCGTAGGATCATGTGCGCGACAGTGCTTCGCTTTTTCATCCCAGCATGCCATGCCATAACGCGAGGGTGGCGTCGCGATAAATGTACGCGACTGCAGTGGCACTGTCATCGTTAGCGTCTGGCGATCGTGAGATCGGAAGTTCGTATGTGTCGCCCGTTGGGATTCGCGCTTTGCTGATTTAGTAAGGTAAGGTAATTTGGTCCGGTTCCAAATCATGAGGAGCAGAGGTTCGTCACATATTCATACTGAAATTGTAGTATTCACTCTGGCTTACCACCACGCATTGTACGATTTGTGCCAAGCAACAGAGGCATCCGATTGGTAAATCAGACCGTGATAATCGCGACGCGTGTCCCAGCGCGACAGGGCATACAAGGCTACACACGAAGCGATTCACAGCGTGAAACACACATACGTGTAAATATGAGCGAAGGTCGCTGCATACACAGACTATATCAGCATGCACCACGTGATTATCCGTACACGCGCGGCAATGCATGATGCTGCGTTACGAACACATGCATGTAGGCAGCATATTCATACTGAGTATATGGGTATCCGTTTCGCGTAGAATGATAACCCATATCGCAAATATTATGGAGGTTTCAAAATCCTGAAATTTCGCCCGCTATACCTAAACAACCGCGTCAGTCCACAGCAAGATGTGAGGTTGACCGTTCAGACTGTGCAAATTGTTTTGGAAAGATAACACATGTCAAGAACTCTTTCCGATAACGCGTCCCTCGCCCGATGCACATGTTCGCTTGCAAGCGAGCGCGGATGAGGGGGAAATCCCCTGCGGAAATGTGGGCGCGGTTGACATCCACATTTCAGCTAGAGGTGACAGTGCAATCTCATGCGCTCAGAATGTGTTTATTGTGCATTTATGATATGCGTGATATGTGCATGCTGTGCAGTATGCGTCCCTTCTGGGCAGGGAAGATATCTTCCTGGGATTGGCCGGCCCGGGGCCGTGTCACGGAGGCCCGGACCGAAGGCGGGCCGAAGGAAAAGTTTCGGATGGGCCGAGTCGCATTGAGGGGAAAATCGATAAATTTCCAAAATTTTATCGATTTTTGACAAATTGTCATACTTAGAATTAAAATTTTGCGCCTGCGGCGGGCAATTTTTTGTTCGGGCCGAGACGGGCCGAAATGTGGCCGAAGTAAATTCCCAATGCGGGCCGAGTCACCTCCGCGGAAGATTTCTACCCTGCTTCTGGGCGTGAATCGAGATCGCTGGCTCGAATCACGCATCAGCAGCGGAAGCGTGGACGCGATTGACATCCGCGTTTCCGTTAGAGGTGACAGTGCACTGTGAGATGCTCAGAATGTGTTTCTTGTGTGCTTATGATATATATGTATGATATGCTCACGCTGTGCAGTATGAGTCCCGTGGGCGTGAGTCGACGAGATGGCTGGCTTGAATCACGCCAATGCCCCCCCCGCCCCCAATAACCGTCCAGCATCCTAAATCCTCGACGGATCTTGCTCGCGCGAAAAATATGTTGTTCCTAACCGAAATATAATTATTTAGGATGAATAGAAAACTCTTCGTTTCGAAATATTTGTCATTTTGCATTCTGGGGAATACTTTCATGTTGCTGTGGCACACGATGGCATTTCCCGAAGAATGGATCATATTTTTCAGAGACACTACAATGTTCAGAGACACTACAATGTTTCAGAGACACTCCTCATAAACCCGAAACCAAGGCGGGGTTTCTATTCAGTATGCCGCCTGAAACATTCGAGTTCGCTAGTCCAGGCAAGTCTGGTAGAGATATTTATCAGGAGGAACCGGAGGAGGATGACATATTCGACGAACAGCCCCTCAAGCGAACGCGAAAACACACGTCTGTCGCGTGGGTTCTGACTCTTTCCAAGGTATCGGACTATTCCATAAGGAATTACCGGTACCATATGGCTGCCCCGAATTACTTGTGACTGTGACACACTGAATACGTCCCAGCGCGTCACAGGACGTCTTCCGCGATTGACATGACTGACGCGATTTGCTGTAATGCGAAATCGTTTCCATCCTCGGCATGGTCACATCATGCCATGTGGACACCCAACTTCTAATTACATCGATTCCATCGACACTCACAGAGTCACGGATGCCCAAGTAGTTCCTCTGCACGTTTCCAAACGTCTCAACTTGTCCTACGTGGACGTGTCGCTCATCATTAAAATTGAATTAATCGATTTAAAAAAAGGCCGATGCCGTTGTCGCAGCCGTTTCGATTCATCTGTCATGTCATGTGATGTCCCTCTCTGCAAGTGTCGAGGTGAAACTTTTCTACCTCTCGCTCGTTCACAGTCGCGCTTAGTGTTCATACTCATGGGAAATATGTGATGTAGCTGTGAATCGGAGCGCTGCTACTGCATTTCTAAGCGCCATTGTTTTGGTAAAACACGTCAGGATATAACTTGGTCTGTGATCAGGTGTATGGTGAAAGGTTGTGCGAAACGCGTGGACGCACGGCTCTCTTTATTGCAAGCGTCGCATCACGTTCAACTGGTCCGCTCGCTTGCGAAGCACGGTTGCTTCGCAAGCTTGGTAGACGTCGCCACGTGCCAAGACGATACCATACTAAGGCGCTCGTGGCGGGAGACCACAACTTTTGCTTGTTATCGATATATGTAATAGTAAGAGCTAGGGAGCTGTTTGACGTGTGTCAGCGCGTGGCCGAATATAGAGTCTCAGGCGATACCCCGCGTCTATAGACGCGTCTCTTATTAAAGAAATATTTAGCTTTGTTATTTTCAGTTCTAGGATATCCCTCCAAGTACTTTCGTCAAATATTTGCGCAACCGCAGTGCGTTAAAACTGCGACTCGCGGATATGTAGTTACGGAGATAAGCAGGTACGAGACCGCGAAGTACTTTTCGGATGCTCTTGATGGTCGCATTCTTACGACGTCCGCTGGTCAACCTAGATTCTAATATAGTGACCAGGTGCGTATGCTTTTCCTTGTCAAGCTTATGCCGAAGACGAGGTTGCGCGTTGTATGGTAAAGCTAATGCGACAGCTGCGCTCCGAGCGTTGAAACAACAGCGTTAGCAAAGTGCAGGTTCTTCAATCAGTTCTTGCAAGAAACTTGAAAAGTTTTTGTTAAGTGAACGCTAGCGATACATTTGATTACGATAATGAACATGTTTTGTAGCGCTCGCGTTGATATCCCGACTGCTATTTCACATCAAGTTTAGCAATATTCAGAATAGCATATCACTTGTCAGTCCACACGAACACTTCACATTGTTTATTCAGAATCAGCGGTATGTCCAAACAGGATATCCTTGCTACATTTGAGAAGTTCATCAAATGGAATGGCCTCTTGACTTGCCGTCTTTCATTCCGAGGCTACCCGAAGATTTTCAGCCAACGCTGGATGCCACGGTATGCTAAGAAGGTGACCCATCTTGCTAGTGCTCCATGATACCACTTTCAATTTGAGAACCTTCACGTTCTTTTTTCAAACTTAAGCTTCGAGGCGTTACCTAAGCAACCTACTCATTTTGCTCGTCCGATCAAGCCCTCCGCTGGAACGCGGGTGGATACCACATACACCTGTGGGCGTTCTGGGATGCTCAAAATACTAAGATTCATTCCTATTGCATCGAAACGTTCAGTTACGGATAAATCTAATATTTTGAGCTAAAGAGCAGAACAACTTCAATAGCCCGCGGAATCACCTGGATATCTTAAAAATGGACTGACAATTGCCGCTCACAAATTCCTGTGCCCGTTACCCTTGCAGGTTGTGATGTGCCCGAAAGGATGATGACTGACTTGCTGATGCATCCATTTCGAATTGGAGCTTAAAATAACAATACTACTTTGCTGTCTAGAAACTGAGCAATTTTAAATATCTGCTTTGGAGCTGCTCATTTTTCAGGTACTTCACCGTGGGAAAGCTAAAGAAGATGGAGGCTTTTACCTTCAACAACACTGCTGCTTAGGTGCGTCATTTACCTTAAAAGTGCTAAATTATGCATGCAGATATTGCTGGATATACCCTTTTGCTTCCGGCGCCTGACGCCAAAATTTGACCTGGCTGCCACTCGTTCGCACGTTGCACCAAAAGGCATCAAATGCTCATCGTGTCAGGCCGATGGCGCACACCGAGCTCTCCGTGCCAGATGCATGATTTTGGTTTGTGCTGATGGCGGCACTCCCATTAGCCTAGTACCAGATGTATGCGTGAGTGCTGACGGAGTGATAGAGGAACATCTCGAAGTTAGCATTAAATCCGTGTGAGTTCTGATGGCGACATGCATAATGAGGCCAACGGCGGATGCGTGTGTGTGCCTCGGTGACGGGCCTTGATGGTCAGCGTCAGCTATATGCACTTGGGAATATTGTAGGATGCTTTACGTTAAGATAGGAAGCCGCCTGTGGCATCTTAGACTTTAACTAAGACCTCCGGAAAAAGCATTTCCGGCGCTCAAATTTGAGCTTATGCCACGCCAAAAAATGTCCCAGATAATGATCTTCGGTCCTGAGTTGCAAATACCAACTGCCACATGATTTGGTATTGCTGCAAATTTCACCCAGCTTTGTCACATCAGCCAGCAACACATGTGAGCCTCCGGTAGTGCGCCTGCTCATAGTTGCCCTCCTTGGTGCGCGCGCTCAGACGCGCCCTCGGTGATGCGCCTAATCAGACGCACCCTCGGTGGTACGCTTGTTCAGACGCGCCCTCAGTGACGCGCCTGCTCAGATGCGCCCTCGGTGGCGCGCCAGCTCAGACGCGCCCTCGGTGGCGCGCCAGCTCAGACGCGCCCTCGGTGATGCGCCTGCTCAGACACGCTACTCTGGTGGTGCGCCTGCTCAGACACGCTACTCTGGTGGTGCGCCTGCTCAGATGTACCCTCGGTGATGCGCCTGCTCAGATACACCCTCAGGGGCGTGCCTGGTCAGACACGCCTTTGGTGGTGCGCCTAATCATATGTGCCCTCCGTGATGACTATAATTCGCTAAGGCCAATGCCATATTATGCGTGCTTGTGTGCCGATGGCAATGCAACAGTAATGCAACCCGAGCTCTCTGCCAGATAAATTATGCCTGAAATAAGCAGCCACCGAGCCAATTGTTCTATTCCATAACAGTGTGCCCACTTCCCTTTGCGACTTCATTTTACACCTTTCACATCGCTATGTTGGCTTACATATAATAGATTGATGCCATTTTCAGGATACCGATGATGCATTAGACGACGTGTGCAATATTATTTACTTTGGTGTTGCTGGGTACTATGAATCCTTTCAACATGCCGTTCCATCCACAATTTTCGACTCCGCCTGCACACCTTCAAAATGGTCAGTTTTATCATTATGCAGCTGGCATACCTCAAGAAATACTAACTGGGATACCCTCTGTCTACCACCAAAATATACAAACACCTTTCTTCTCTGTGAACATACCAACCGCGTCACCTTTGGCACCATCTGCACATGGCGCTCTGCACATGCCTACACCAAAGACCGTGCCAAGTACACACTTCACTGCGAATCCACCAGATACACCCATAGATATAACACCCCGAAATCTATTCGCAGAGGAACATGCAGATGATACCATAGGACAACAGAAATGCAGTGATCAGGAAAACACGAACCCCAATACACCGCATCAGATGGGACGCGTGACGACGTCTCGTGTTTACAAAAGGAGGTACTCCTGCACGCAATCAAAGATCCCCGACCCACCCAACAAGCCTCGCGTGAAAGTAGGAAATCCAGCAAAAAGCTTACGTGAGATGCGCAAGTCGTTCTATGGTGGAGAGAAGAAAGGTGGTGTTCGAGCCATGCCCCACCCTCCAAGCACCCTCCATGCCATGCCCA
>LGRX02015726.1:0-13206 GCA_001247695.2 Cymbomonas tetramitiformis | reverse complement strand
AAATCATCTGAGTGAAGAGAAGGAGTGGAGATGAAAATCATTCAGGGGAGGTTAGGAAAGACATGTTTGCTCTTTCAACAGCTTCTTCTTCTGCGATACCCGTAATTCGGCTAAGTGTGGTTATGAGGGGGTCGTGGCTCTCGACTCTAGCATGACCATTAACACCTAAAAGGCGAATTGGTTTATTCAATATGTTAATCGGCTTTTTTGCATACCCATCACGATTGTGTACATTACTCTCACTTGCGGCGCTTGTATGCGGCTCATGACATATCCCCATCATCTAGACACGCCCCCCGACCCACTCCAAGGACAGACCGCGCACCCCACTATGTGGTAAACGTGGTAGGGGAACCATTGAGGGCCCTTCCCACCATCATGGCGACACAAGGATCTAGAGCATTCCGATCAGCGAGAATGGGCACCGTTGTGCGCAGCGCTGGTGAGGACACTGAGGAGGAATCCCGAGAGGTGAACCTCGACGAGAAATCGCGAGCCATGGGCTACAGTGCGGATGAGTTACGCATGGCGGATGGCCTGAACGATGGAGAACTGGCAAGCATTCTGGGCTTGGCCATGGATCGCAGGGCTATGGAGCTGTTGATGGCGGTCGCAGAAGCAAGCAGGAAGGGGCTTCCTCACAGCGAGGAGTCCCCGGTGGCGGAGAATTCCCCAGGACAGCCTATCGCTGTAGACAACAACTGGGCAGACCACGCGAGGTCGGACCTTCAGCAGAGACAAGCTTTGCTGGCAGAGTGGGTTGGAAATTCAAACGCATATACTCAGCAGGTGGCGAAGACTATGAGCCACCGTGACTGGGAAGAGAAGTTGCAGACGATGTGCTCGCAAGGGCAGAAAGGTGCACAAGGAATCGGTGCCAAGCGGCAGAGCGCAGGTACCAAGAAGAAGAAGGAGTGGCAGCTCTACGCCATTGACCAATACCGTCTAAGGCACAAGAGTCACTTCGTGAAGAGGGCGCAACCCAACCAGCACGCGCTGAGGTGCATGCTTGGAGTCCGCCTGGTAAAGACAAGGAGATGAGGCTTCCGAGGCTTGCATGTACCACCAGATTTGTGAACTTGGTGGCCAGCGTTGCAGAACAACAGGCTGATCGTGACAAGCACCGAGATATACATGATGATGTGTGGTGTCTCAGGTGGCTGAAGTCTGGTGGCAGCATAGAATTACCGGAGGACGAAGTTCGCCGAGTGAAGAGGCGTGCGGCACGACACCGATGGGATGAGGCCACGGATGAGATCTGCATGATCACGTTGTCGGGCAAGGAGGTGAGGATACCAAAGCATGCCGACCGTTTGGCATTGGTCAAGGAGTACCACTCCAGGACTGGCCATTGGGGTATAAGACGTACCCAACATCTTCTATGGCAGCGACATTGGTGGGCTGACCTGAAGAAGGACGTGGAGGCGGTGGTCACTCAGTGTGAGACCTGCCAGCGAGTAAAGACTCATTACGCCTTTACGCGAGGGAAGAGGCGGTCTTGTCCCCTTTGGAGATCGTATCATTCATGTATCGTTGGTCATTGGACTTGGCGTGGCCTTCAAGAAGGGTGACGAGGTCTGGTAACAGCAGGGTGCTCATCATGACCGAGCACTACACCAGATTTATAGTCTGCGTACCCATCCCCAACAAAGAGGCAAGCACCATTGCGGCAGCATTTCGCAGTCATGTGCTGGCTGTCTTTGGGGCGCCAGCCGAATGCTTGGTGGATGGAGGCAAGGAGTTCGAGGGCGAGTTTGAGCATCTATGCAGGGATTGCCTGATAGACAGGAGGGTCACCTCACCAGACTCATCAGAAGGCAATGGGCTCACTGAGCGAGTAGTACGCACGATGAAGTTCTGCTTCAAGAAGCTCGCCTTGGAGAAGGGCCTCGACTACGAGTGGGACGAACAACTCTGGCCATTGGTGCTGAGTTACAATGCAGCACGCCAGGAGTCCACAGGAGTGGCACCGTTCACCCTACTGTTTGCCCAGGAGGCAGTGGTGCCGCCAGATCTGAAGCAGGCGCCTAGCATGGACTTCAGTCCGGAGGTCAGTGACGACAAGGGCACCCGAGTCAAGGACCTTCTGCAGAGAGCACAGGTGGTGAGGAGACTGATGGTGCATGCTGGCTGCAGTCTGGAGATCGCGCAGCACCGTGACACTTTACACTATGAAGGAAGAAGGGGTGGTGGTTACGAGCCCAAGCCACATCAGTTCAAGGTGGGAGACTTCGTGTACATCAGACAGAAGCCCCGCAGTGGCATGGAGGTCGCCACCAAGTCCGCCATCCTCAAGCTGGTCAAGATACAGCGAGATGGTGTTGTGGTGCTCGAAGACGCCACCAAGATGAAAGAGAAGAGCACTGTGCAGAGCATTGCACCGTGTCACCTACAGGTGAAGGACCAGTATGACTGCAGTGCAGCCGTGTCCAGCAGACATCTTGCGTGTGAGGTGTGCAGGAAGGCTGATGGAGAAGCAGAGATGTTGTTGTGCGATACGTGCAACAAGGGGTACCATTTGTGGTGTCTTACTCCAGCGCTGTCCGAGGTGCCAGAAGGCCAGTGGCTGTGTCCTAGGTGCTCAGGCACGAGGATGCAAGCTGCTAACGCCGAGGTGCAGACCCAGGAGACTAAGGTCTCTTGCGTCTTGGAGGACAGATTGGGGATGAAGGAGCAGCAATTGAACGAGAAGCTGTCCCCAGACATGCGCCTGCTTCCAGCGGACGTGGGTCTCCGTCGCGTGGTGAAGGGAGATAAGTTCCAATCATGGCAGGCTATCTCGTCAAGGGAGATGATGTTGGAAGAGAAGGACCTGTTCCTTTACATGTCAGACCAGGTGGACTGGGGCAGGCAGGACAAGCTCTCAGAGGCCGTGAAGATCTGCATGCCTGGGCATTGGAATGAGGGACACCGCACCGTGCTGAGTAAGAAGTATCGGGAGCAGAAAGCGATGGCGAGGCAATTGAGGGATGCACCTCTAGTGCCTGCCTTGGCCGAAGAATGATTGCTGGCATCTCTTTTGAGTTGCTTCCATTTGTTTTCATATTGATTCTTTTTTATAAGATTATCACTCAACATCTTATCTAATTTTCGTTTCCTATGCAAAAGTTCCAAAGATTTGATACCACAATTGTTGCGAGATTCTATCTTAATCACACATTGCTTCAGTCGCAATTCAACACTATTCTTGGGTGCTGCCGTACATTTGCTACCTTTACCTTCTGGTGGTTTAGAAGAGTAATATTCAACTTCGATATCTTTGGCAACCTCGACAGACTTTTTGCTGCTATCACCACCCTTCGGACTTTGTAACATTTCTTCAAATTTCATCATCACATCTTGGCGATCTGAACCTTTAATCCATTTTGATGTAGTCCCATCTTCAAAAACCGCTCTCATTGTTGAGACTTGCTCAGTTCCTTTTGATTTTTCAGGTAACGGCATGTAGCACGGCTAGGTGGACGGGCTTGCACTATAAATTGCATAATCAATGAAAATGGCATTAAGAAGTCGCAAGAAGTTTCAAGAACATGTTAGAAGTTATAAGAAATCACCCGAAGGCAATATTTTACATTTTCGATAATTACTGTGGCCACACAGCTGCTATACAAGTCGCAGCGGATGGGCCGCGGAGCAGGATATGCATGTCTCGTGGGCGCGTGAGATATGCAAATGATACGGTGAAGTTATTAGAAGTTGTGAGAAGTATCTAGAAGTTATTACTAGGCATCGAGAAGTGATATTTCACATCGGGTCACATTCACGGGGCGTTGGGGAGCTAATTTCGTCTGTAAACTGACTGCGACAACAGAAAATGCATGTCTCGTGGGCGCGTGAGATATGCAAATGATACGGTGAAGTTATTAGAAGTTGTGAGAAGTATCTAGAAGTTATTACTAGGCATCAAGAAGTGATATTTCACATCGGGTCACATTCACGGGGCGGTGGGGAGCTAATTTTGTTTGTAAACTGGCTGCAAAACAGGAAATGCATGTCTCGCGGGCGCGTGAGATATGCAAATGATACGGAGAAGTTATTAGAAGTTGTGAGAAGTATCTAGAAGTTATTACTAGGCATCGAGAAGTGATATTTCACATCGGGTCACATTCACGGGGCGTTGGGGAGCTAATTTCGTCTGTAAACTGACTGCAAAACAGAAAATGCATGTCTCGCGGGCGCGTGAGATATGCAAATGATACGGAGAAGTTATTAGAAGTTGTGAGAGAAGTATTTAGAGGTCATACCTAGGCAATGAGAAGCGAAATTTCACATCGGGTCATATTCACGGGGTGCTGGGGAGCTAATTTCGTCTGTAAAAAGGGCTGCAAAGCAGAAATTGCATATATTGCGGGTGCGTGAGATGTAGCACGTGATACGGAGAAGTTATTCGAAGTATGTACAAGTCATAACAATATACACCGCAACATAACAATATACACCGCAACATAACAATATCTACAATATATACAATATATAACTACATAACACTAGAATCTCACAGAAGTGCCAACAACCGCTCATGCTCCCTCAGGGGTAGCATGTGCACATCCCCCCTCTTAACTAGGCGAACATCACATGCTAGTACGGCTTCACACGGAATCAAGCACTTCTTGCTAGTATCTAAGGTGTATGTATCTCGCACGTTTGGATCCGCCCACTCAAAGTATCTCCCCGAAATCACCGAGTCTCCAGGAGCAAATGTCTGTCTATAGTCATCACGGCGGATCCTCCCGCCGACCTCCGTGACACCAGACAGCGCCTTCACCAAGTAGTAGGCATGTGATGCGTCCGTAGGATCCTTCTTCACCGCCATGATGCTACCACGCCGCACGGCTACACTCACACCCGCCGCATACTCCTCCACCATGCCGCGAATCCTCACGGCGGCCGCGCCCGTAGCCGGCCGCAACTCCACATCTCTCCACGCATCCACGTGGGACGTCTCCAAGCATCCCTCCGAGTCCGGAATGGAGCGCACACACTCCGCATAACAATTCACACAATAGCATGTACGCTCACGTACCATCAACTTCCCCTCGCCCTCCCCCCCTCTTACAGAATGCAAGCGCTGCGTCCCATCCACCGCCTGGTATGCTGCACTAGCATTGTGATCCACCGCATGCAATCCTCCCGCCTCCTCGTGCAGTGCGTCCTCTGGTACCAAGTAAAAAAACCGTTGATCGAAGCTCGCTCTTGCCTTGGCGTAACTGCTAGGAATGTAGGCGATGCTAACGCGGTGAACTCCTAGGAATGTAGGCGATGCTAACGCGGTGAACTCCTAGGAATGTAGGCGATGCCCCCGTAGGGCATGCGCTTGTAGCTCCAGCACCCGCCACCCGGCAACTGCTAGTGCCCCAACTCCTGCAACTGCAATAATATGCGTATCATTAGGGCAAAGTGAAAGTATTCATGTGATGATGCATTGTGATAACTTCTCATAACTTGCAATGACTTCTAACATTGTGATTTCTAATATTGTATATCTCACGCGCCCGCGAGACATGCAATTTCTGATTTGCAACCATTTTACAGACGAAATTAGCTCCCCAGCACCCCGTGAAAATGACCCAATGTGAAATTTCGCTTCTCATTGCCTAGGTATGATCTCTAAATACTTCTCACAACGTGTAATAACTTCCCCGTATCATTTGCATATCTCACGCGCCCGCAAGATATGCAATTTCTGCTTTGCAGCCATTTTACAGACGAAATTAGCTCCCCAGCACCCCGTGAATATGTCCCGATGTGAAATTTCGCTTCTCATTGCCTACGGATGACCTCTAAATACGTATCACCACGTCTAATAACTTACCCGTATCATTTGCATATCTCACGCGCCCGCAAGATATGCAATGTATGTACGGCAGCCCATCCGCGACCTGTAAGCAGCCCTGTGGCCACTACAATTATCAAAAATATAAAATATTGCCTCTAGATGATTTCTTTTAACCACTAAGTACTTCTTGAAACTTCTTGCGACTTCTAAATGTCATTTTCATTGATTATGCAATCCGGGCCCACCTAGCCGTGCTACATGCCTAACCAATAGTTTAAACTGCTACCATCGGGTGCTGCCTTTTGTAGAAACGTTGTAAAGGGAACCTTAAGTTTTTCAACATCGGTGCTGAATTTCTTGATATGTCTTTTAGAATCTCCGACGGTATACTTATTGATTTCATCGATTCTATTTTGTTCTTTAGCAGGTTTCTTACCTTGCTTGGTCCACTGTCGTCTTGTAACTTTCTCAACCTTCTCTTTTGATTTCCGATACTTCTTCTTGTAATCACGTATAGCTTTCGTTTGATCTTCACCTGTTAGGTTTTTACTTTGTAAGTCTTCCCAATCTGCAGCAGTGAGCTTATGGCGTGCCTCAGGATTTTGTTTCCGTTTTGATTTGGGGGGCATCTTCCTATACTATATAAATTATATTTTTGTGACGTCCGCTTTTCGGCGTTTTTCACGCCTTATTTGTTTTTTAATTATTTCTCGTTTCTCAATATTAGCTATCTATGGAGTCACGGAATGTTCCCACACCGGTGAACTCTTTCGTAGGTCGTTGAATGTGCTAGGAGGCAAGCACAAGAGCAAGAAAAACGGCTAAGTACAAAACGCAAGAGTACTCAGTACGGAGTACAGTAGGACCGATCAGAATGATGTTGATGTGAGGTGCCTAGCCTGTTGTACGGAGTACTCGGTACAGTTGAGTTATGGAAAGAGTTCCTGAATGTATAAGAACTCTAAGTGTAACCAGTTTCGGAGATGAGAACTGAACTGAGAATTGTAACATAAAAAGTAAGAGCCGTAACTGCTGTATATTGTGTATTGAAAGCATACACTTGAAAGCAAAAGCATAACTATAAAGATTTACGAAACCGAAGTCTTGTAGTTGACCAACCGTAATCATACCTCGTGCGGTCGTTTAATAAGTGTAGAATAGAATAAGTCCGAAACCGTAAAGAAGAGAAGAGCAAGAGTGGAGACTCCTACAAAATGGTAATTAGTCCGTGTTTTCACGTTGCTTCCCTGTTTTTTTTTTGCGCGAATTCTGATCAAAGCCACCTTGCCTTGCGTGATTAGCTAGCGTAGAGCGACACTACGAAATCGAGAATGTCTGTTCTTGTGCTTGCGTTGCGCGGCGGTGTGTGGGTTTGAGGGTTCCAGGTACTCTTGGGACCGCGTTGGAGTGGAGGAATCTAGCCCAACGATAAAATCTTTTGAGGTGCGCGCTTGCCTTCGCGAATTGCCTTGCCCCCTTGATGGTTTCTTGAAATCTAGATCTTGTCGCTTGTGGCGGTGTTCGCGTCGGTGGGTGTGTGTTTGGTGGTTTCAGGTGCCCCTGAAGCCAAGACCGTCGTGAATTTCTTTTCGCACGGTATTGCGTGAGAGCCCTCACGTGGCAACCCTTGTTTGCGCATGCATAACGCATATGTGGCACGAGCGGTTTGGTTCTAGGATTTAGGCCTCAGGCTTCGGGAATTTAGGAATCGCGTGGATTTTTTGGCAAAACCGACCCTTCGCGGCGGGAGCGCTGCGCAATTTTTTACAAATTGTGCGGCCTTTGCTAAAATGTCCTCGTGTTTCTAGATCGCGGATGTCCTAGGTGTTGTACCCTCTAGGCTCGGGAATTGCCGCGCTTCGGCCGGTTTGGCCACTCGTGCTCGTGCACGAGTGGTAAATTCCTGAGTGCGGCGGGTGCTACTACTTTGCAATTGCATATATTAGTGCCTCCACACACGATTAGTGTAGCTTCGTCTTGTGCTCGAGGGATTGACAACCTCCTCGTGTACGGCGGGAGTTTGCGGTCGGACCGCACACTCCCCTGGCACTGATTGATTTGGGATGGCGCGAGATCTTGGCCGGGGCGTTAGGAGTTAAAGTCGGCTATGGCGCACGGCGGTGGTGAGCACCTGGCTCAAGTGGCTACGTGCCGCGCGGCGCATATGGCTCGACGGCGGGCTTGGGATCGGGCGGCGTGGTTCATTCTGCGGCTTCAGGTGTTGCGGGATGTCCGTGTCGGGCGCGATCGTTGCGTGGTTTGGCTTAGGGGTCAGGAGATGCGGGATCGGGCGGCGGGTTTGCGGGCGTGGCGGCGGGCGGCGTTTTTCGTTGCTAGGCTTAGCTTTTTGCGGGTGGCGTCCCGTGGGATTGTGCGCCGTGCGGTCTTGCGCCTGTCCGAAGGGGGGGGAGGTACCTCAGATCGGACGAGCGCAGAGCGCACTCGGCGTACGGCCACGTCACCGGTGCTACCTTTAGGGGAGCGCGTGGCCACAGCCACAGCACGAGCGCTGCCTCGAGCGAGGCTCGCGGCCATGGCCACAGCGCTGGCGCTGCCCCTGGCGAGGCGCACGGCCACAGCCACTGCGCGAGCGCTGCCCTAAGCGAGGCGTGCGGCCACATCGGCGTTGCCCCTAGCGAGGTGCGCGGCCACTGCCCTAGCACCAGCGCTGCCCCTGGCGAGGCGCGTGGTGGCAGTCGCGGCATTGGCGCTGCCCCTGGCGAGGCGCGTGGTGGCAGTCGCGGCACTGGCGCTGCCCCTAGCGAGGCGCGTGGTGGCAGTCACGGCACTGGCGCTGCCCCTAGCGAGGCGCGTGGTGGCAGTCGCGGCACTGGCGCTGCCCCTAGCGAGGCGCGCGGCCACATCGGCGCTGCCCCTGGCGAGGCGCGTGGTGGCAGTCGCGGCACTGGCGCTGCCCCTGGCGAGGCGCGTGGTGGCAGTCGCGGCACTGGCGCTGCCCCTAGCGAGGCGCGTGGTGGCAGTCGCGGCACTGGCGCTGCCCCTAGCGAGGCGCGTGGTGGCAGTCGCGGCACTGGCGCTGCCCCTAGCGAGGCGCGCGGCCACATCGGCGCTGCCCCTAGCAAGGCGCGCGGCCGCACTGGCGCTGCCCCTAGCGAGGCGTGCGGTCACATCGGCGCCGCTCTGAGCGATGCACGCGGCCACAGCCACAGCATTGGCACTGCCCCTAGCGAGGCGCGCGGCCACATCGGCGCCGCTCTGAGCGAGGCACGCGGCCACAGGCACGGCGCTGGCGCTGCCCCTAGCGAGGCGCGCAACCACATCGGCATTGCCCCTAGCGAGGTGCGCGGCCACTGCCCTAGCACCAGCGCTGCCCCTGGCGAGGCGAGTGGTGGCAGTCGCGGCACGAGCGCTGCCCCTAGCGAGGCGCGTGGTGGCAGTCGCGGCACTGGCGCTGCCCCTAGCGAGGCGCGTGGTGGCAGTCGCGGCACTGGCGCTGCCCCTAGCGAGGCGCGCGGCCACATCGGCGCCGCTCTGAGCGAGGCACGCGGCCACAGGCACGACGCTGGCGCTGCCCCTAGCGAGGCGCGCAACCACATCGTCGCTGCTCTGAGCATGACGCACGGCCACGGCACGAGCGATGCCTCGAGCGAGGCGCGCGGCGACGGCCACAGCGCAAGCGCTGCCCAGAGCGAAGCGCACGGCTACTGTGCAAGTGCCGTCCCTAGCGGGGCGCGCAGTAGCAAGCATGGCGCGGGCATGCGCTACATATGCCCCGGCGCGAGGCGCACCCATAGCCATAGCGCTAGCAGTGCCCCTAGCGAGCCCCGCGAGCACGGCCATGGCACCGGCGCACCCCCTGTGAGGTGCACGGCCACGGTCAGAGCGCTGGCGGTGACCCGAGCGAGGCGCTAGACCACAGCCAGAGCGCTGGCGGTGCCCCGAGCGAGGCGCGCGACCAAAGCCACGACACAGACGCGCGCGCTGGCGTGACACGCACCCAGCTGTCCGTTGATGCGGAGCCTTGGAGGCCGCTCACGGCGCCACCACTAGGCCCATATCCGCAGTCGTCGGTGGAGGTGCTGCCCGGGGAGCGCACACAGTGGCCACCTGATGGTAGTGGAGCAGGAGTGTTGCCCCAGGAGCACACACTGCCGCCACCCGACGAGGAGGCAGAGGCGTCGCTCCGAGGGTGCGCACAGCTGGCCCCTGGCAGCACATTAGCGGTGCGGCCCGACGAGTGCGCGCAGCGGCCACCTGCCAGCAGAGTCGAGTCACCGCGTGAGGGGTGCACGCAGTCATCACCGGAGCGCACAGTCGAGGTGCAACCCATGGAGTGTGCACGGATGTCCTCTAGTGGCACTGCCGAGGTGCTGCCCGAGGAGGTGTCATTGCCGCTACCTGGCGGCGAGGCGGAGGCGTTGCTCCGAGAGGGCGCACGGCTGCCCCCTAGCCACACGGACCTGTTAGGCTCGCAGGCTCTCGACGTTGTGGCCGCGTCGCCCGATGCGGGGAAGTGGTGCGGTGTCCCTGATGCGGCAGCACACTGAGAAATAAACGCGGTAAACTGGTGGTAAAATGTGGTAACCTGGTGGTAAATTGTGGTAAATTGGTGTTTTACCACCATCATACTAATAGTGGCGTTATAAATCCCGTGGGTAATTTCCTATTGGTAACGTGGAAGAATTCTAACACGATTTTACCACATTTACTTATAGCGCGGTAATTATATATTATTGTTTACCATTGCTATATATAATTTACCATGGTACCCCCCTATGACCGGTAAATTGACCCCCAATGGTAAAATTACCACATATGACCGGTAAATTGACCCCCAATGGTAAAATTACCACATATGACCGGTAAATTTACCACGGTATGACCACGGGTGGACACGTGGCAGGCAGGATGCACTATGAGGCCACGTGTGCAAGATTAGTGCAAGTGGCAAGCAGGCATGGAATGTTACATAACTGTTACCAGATATGCTATGCTAGGATCTTGCAGGCGGCATACTAGCTAGGAGGGTCCAACTATGTCTATCAATACGGCGTGCTATATTTGCAAAAGCTAATTTCATACGTTTTCTGCATCGGAGATCTTGCAGCTTTCCGCCAAGCCGTCTTCCAAATTCCCCGCCTGTCACACATGCAACCCATGGCATCCATCCCGCGACACACCCTACCTTAACCATTAGCTGAGTCACGCTTGAACAATCACACACAACCACTTCCCAGCACATGCCAGCACCGCGGCCGCCATAGCCAACACACAACGCGCCTCCCGTTTCATGGCACCGCCACCCCACCTGACCCACGTGTGCGTCTCACCGCCGTCGCCAACCCCCTTGGCCGCTGATTCGCGACCGCAAAAGAAGCACGCACAAGCGCTAACAAGGGTTAGTATCCACCCACCCCGCGCCTGATTCGGCGCGAAGTGGGATAGACACCCTTGATTGATCACACGGTCATGTCCACTCCCCACCCCAAGCCAGCACCGCGCCACGCTCCTCCCGTTTCATGGCACCGCCGCCCCACCTGACCCACGTGTGTGTCTCACCGCCGTCGCCAACCCCCTTGGCCGCCGATTCGCGACCGTAGAAGAAGCACGCACAAGCGCTAACAAGGGTTAGTATCCACCCACCCCGCGCCTGATTCGGCGCGAAGTGGGATAGACACCCTTGATTGATCACACAATCATGTCCACTCCCCAGCCCAAGCCAACACCGCGCCACGCTCCTCCCGTTTCATGGCACCGCCGCCCCACCTGACCCACGTGCGTGTCTCACCGCCGTCGCCAACCCCCTTGGCCGCCGATTCGCGACCGCAGAAGAAGCACGCACAAGCGCTAACAAGGGTTAGTATCCACCCACCCCGCGCCTGATTCGGCGCGAAGTGGGATAGACACCCTTGATTGATCGCACGATCATGTCCACTCCCCACCCCAAGCCAACACCGCGCCACGCTCCTCCCGTTTCATGGCACCGCCGCCCCACCTGACCCACGTGCGTGTCTCACCGCCGTCGCCAACCCCCTTGGCCGCTGATTCGCGACCGCAAAAGAAGCACGCACAAGCGCTAACAAGGGTTAGTATCCACCCACCCCGCGCCTGATTCGGCGCGAAGTGGGATAGACACCCTTGATTGATCACACAATCATGTCCACTCCCCAGCCCAAGCCAACACCGCGCCACGCTCCTCCCGTTTCATGGCACCGCCGCCCCACCTGACCCACGTGTGTGTCTCACCGCCGTCGCCAACCCCCTTGGCCGCCGATTCGCGACCGTAGAAGAAGCACGCACAAGCGCTAACAAGGGTTAGTATCCACCCACCCCGCGCCTGATTCGGCGCGAAGTGGGATAGACACCCTTGATTGATCACACAATCATGTCCACTCCCCAGCCCAAGCCGACACCGCGCCACGCTCCTCCCGTTTCACGGCACCGCCGCCCCACCTGACCCACGTGTGTGTCTCACCGCCGTCGCCAACCCCCTTGGCCGCTGATTCGCGACCGCAAAAGAAGCACGCACAAGCGCTAACAAGGGTTAGTATCCACCCTGCCCGCGCCTGATTCGGCGCGAAGTGGGATAGACACCCTTGATTGATCACACCATCATGTCCACTCCCCACCCCAAGCCAACACCGCGCCACGCTCCTCCCGTTTCATGGCACCGCCGCCCCACCTAGCCCACGTGTGTGTCTCACCGCCGTCGCCAACCCCCTTGGCCGCTGATTCGCGACCGCAAAAGAAGCACGCACAAGCGCTAACAAGGATTAGCATCCACCCACCCCGCGCCTGATTCGGCGCGAAGTGGGATAGACACCCTTGATTGATCACACAATCATGTCCACTCCCCACCCCAAGCCAACACCGCGCCACGCTCCTCCTGTTTCATGGCACCGCCGCCCCACCTGACCCACGTGTGTGTCTCACCGCCGTCGCCACCCCCCTTGGCCGCTGATTCGCGACCGCAGAAGAAGCACGCACAAGCGCTAACAAGGGTTAGTATCCACCCACTCCGCGCCTGATTCGGCGCGAAGTGGGATAGACACCCTTGATTGATCACACGATCATGTCCACTCCCCACCCCAAGCCAGCACCACGCCACGCTCCTCCCGTTTCATGGCACCGCCGCCCCACCTGACCCACGTGTGTGTCTCACCGCCGTCGCCAACCCCCTTGGCCGCCGATTCGCGACCGTAGAAGAAGCACGCACAAGCGCTAACAAGGGTTAGTATCCACCCACCCCGCGCCTGATTCGGCGCGAAGTGGGATAGACACCCTTGATTGATCACACAATCATGTCCACTCCCCAGCCCAAGCCAGCACCGCGCCACGCTCCTCCCGTTTCACGACACCGCCGCCCCACCTGACCCACGTGTGTGTCTCACCGCCGTCGCCAACCCCCTTGGCCGCCGATTCGCGACCGCAGAAGAAGCACGCACAAGCGCTAACAAGGGTTAGTATCC
>LGRX02015725.1:0-14091 GCA_001247695.2 Cymbomonas tetramitiformis | reverse complement strand
TGTTCGGATCTCTCGAGTGCGCCACGTCGGCAAGATAAATAATCCCATTGACCGTCAGATGCGCCTAGTGGAGATCTTAATTTAAGATCGACCGGGCCTAGTACCTTACCTTACCTTACCTTAGTCAATCAGCAGCAGCAGCAGCAGCAGCAGCAAAGCTCGAATCCCAACGGGCGACGCAGTCGAATTTTCGATCTCACGATCGCCAGACGCCAACGATGACAGTGCCACTGCAGTCGCGTGTATGTACCGCGACGCCACCCACGCGTTATGGCATGGCATGCTGGGAAGCGAAAAGCGAAGCACTGTCGCACACATGATCCTGCGGTCATATGATGTAATGGCGATATCCATGTTAACATCGCATGGTAATTAATCGTGCTGTCCAAAAAGATCGACGCCTAGTGGAGATCGCATATTTGTGATCGACAGCGCCTAGTACCTACCTTTGACCTTTATAATCTTCACCCAAACCAAATTACCTTACTTACCTACCTTTGACCTTTATAATCTTCACCCAAACCAAATTACCTTACCTTACTTACCTTACCTTAATCAGCAGCAGCAGCAGCAAAGCTCGAATCCCAACGAACGACGCAGTCGAATTATCTATCTGACGATCGACAGACGCTAGCGATGACACTGCCACTGCAGTCGCGTACATTTATCGCGACGCCACCCACGCGTTATGGCATGGCATGCTGGGAAGCAAAAAGCAAAGCACTGTCGCGCACATGACCCTACGGTCATATGATTTAATAACGATATCCATGTTAACATCGCATGGTAATTAATGGTGCTGTCAAAAAAGATCGACGCCTAGTGGAGATCGCATATTTGTGATCGACAGCGCCTAGTGTATTACATGCAGCAGCAGCAGCAGCAGCAAAGCTCGAATCCCAACGGGCGACGCAGTCGAACTTTCGATCTCACGATCGCCAGCCGCCAACGATGACAGTGCCACTGCAGTCGCGTACATTCATCGCGACGCCACCCACGCGTTATGGCATGGCATGCTGGGAAGCAAAAAGCAAAGCACTGTCGCGCACATGATCCTGCGGTCATATGATGTAATGGCGATATCCATGTTAACATCGCATGGTAATTAATGGTGCTGTCCAAAAAGATCGACGCCTAGTGGAGATCGCATACTTGTGATCGACAGCGCCTAGACCTTAGACCTTTATAATCTTCACCCAAACCAAATTACCTTACTTACCTTACTACCTTTGACCTTTATAATCTTCAGCCAAACCAAATTACCTTACCTTACCTTACCTTACCTTACCTTACCTTAATCAGCAGCAGCAGCAGCAAAGCTCGAATCCCAACGGGCGATGCAGTCGAATTTTCGATCTCACGATCGCCAGACGCTAACGATGACAGTGCCACAACAGTCGCGTGTATGTACCACAACGCCACCCACGCGTTATGGCATGGCATGCTGGGAAGCAAAAAGCAAAGCACTGTCGCGCACATGATCCTACGGTCAGATAGTGTAATGGCGAAAATGATTTAAACATCGCATGGCCGACGCGATGTTCGGAAATCAGATAGATTCGCTTCAACATTGCATAGCAGACGCGAGGATCGACAAAGGTCAAATCATTAATGGAATGGCAGACTCGATGTTCATGTTCGGATCTCTCGAGTGCGCCACGTCGGCAAGATAAATAATCCCATCGACCGTCAGATGCGCCTAGTGGAGATCTTAATTTAAGATCGACCGGGCCTAGTGTATTACATGCAGCAGCAGCAGCAGCAGCAAAGCTCGAATCCCAACGGGCGACGCAGTCGAATTATCGATCTGACGATCGACAGACGCTAGCGATGACACTGCCACAACAGTCGCGTGTATGTAACGACGCCACCCACGCGTTATGGCATGGCATGCTGGGAAGCAAAAAGCAAAGCACTGTCGCGCACATGATCCTGCGGTCAGATGATGTAATGGCGATATCCATGTTAACATCGCATGGTAATTAATCGCGCTGTCCAAAAAGATCGACGCCTAGTGGAGATCGCATATTTGTGATCGACAGCGCCTAGTACCTTAGTCAATCAGCAGCAGCAGCAGCAGCAGCAAAGCTCGAATCCCAACGAACGACGCAGTCGAATTTTCCATCTCACGATCGCCAGACGCTAACGATGACAGTGCCACAACAGTCGCGTGTATTTATCGCGACGCCACCCACGCGTTATGGCATGGCATGCTGGGAAGCAAAAAGCAAAGCACTGTCGCGCACATGATCCTGCGGTCAGATTATGTAACGGCGATATCCATGTTAAAATCGCATGGTAATTAATCGCGCTGTCCAAAAGGATCGACGCCTAGTGGAGATCGCATATTTGTGATCTACAGCGCCTAGTAGTCAATCAGCAGCAGCAGCAGCAGCAGCAAAGCTCGAATCCCAACGGGCGATACAGTCGAATGTTCCATCTCACGATCGCCAGACGCTAACGATGACAGTGCCACAACAGTCGCGTGTATGTACCACGACGCCACCCACGCGTTATGGCATGGCATGCTGGGAAGCAAAATGCGAAGCACTGTCGCGCACATGATCCCGCGGTCATATGATGTAATGGCGATATCCATGTTAACATCGCATGGTAATTAATGGTGCTGTCCAAAAAGATCGACGCCTAGTGGAGATCGCATATTTGTGATCGACAGCGCCTAGTACCTTAGTCAATCAGCAGCAGCAGCAGCAGCAAAGCTCGAATCCCAACGGGCGATACAGTCGAATGTTTCATCTCACGATCGCCAGGCGCTAACGATGACAGTGCCACTGCAGTCGCGTACATTTATCGCGACGCCACCCGCGCGTTATGGCATGGCATGCTGGGAAGCAAAAGGCAAAGCACTGTCGCGCACATGATCCTGCGGTCATATGATGTAATGGCGAAAATGATTTAAACATCGCATGGCCGACGCGATGTTCGGAAATCAGATAGATTCGCTTTTACATTGCATAGCAGACGCGAGGATCGAGAAATGTCAAATCATTAATGGAATGGCAGACTCGATGTTCATGTTCGGATCTCTCGAGTGCGCCACGTCGGCAAGATAAATAATCCCATCCACCGTCAGATGCGCCTAGTGGAGATCTTAATTTAAGATCGACCGGGCCTAGAATAAACTAAACTTGGCCTATGCCACGTCAATCAGCAGCAGCAGCAGCAGCAAAGCTCAAATCGCAACGGGCGTCACAGACGACTTTCGATCTCACGATCGCCAGACGCTAACGATGGCAGTGCCGCTGCATTCGCGTGCATTTAGATTTACCGCGACGCTACCCACGCGTTATGGCATCGCATGTCGAGACGCACATATTAAGCACTGTCGCACACATGATCGGATCGCTCCGGGGAGGACTTAAAATGCCAGATCATATTTGATACTCAGCATTATTCGACGGTTCCACTCGCTGCACGCACAGCTCAACAGCGGAGCGCTGATTTTTGAACGTGGCTTTTTATGTGTACAATGCCCACATAGGTTGCATGCTGTTATTTTGTGTGTTTCGTTTTTGGGACGCGTTGCGCGCATGAGCATGGATGCGCGCGCGCATGCTTGTTTTCGATATTCGTCGTTTTGGTCACGACGTGCGCATAATCAATCGTTGCTTTGATCGCATGTGTCCTCATTCAGTATGTAAGAACTGCATGCATGCGATTGTGCGCGCCACATAAGTGCATGCTGCGCATCGGCATGTACCCGCGCGCGTGTGCGTTGACTGTGAGCATGCTCTCGCAGTGGCAACGATAATGTATTTCCGTTGCCAACACGTTTGCGGTATTGTAGCGCGCGTACGAAGAGCGGCAGCCAATTTATCATGCAAGTTGCTGTAATAGAAAGTGTGTGTGTGTGTGTTTGGCACAGGGTCATGATGGCGGAGGTCGATGAGACGTCATTCGTGCTTCGATTTACAATGCTGCGACCGATCGAAGTAGCGCGAGGTTTGATGCACGTTCATGGCGGTGAAATGCACTTTTATGTGTATATGATATAAAAAGCGCTTGCCCATTAATATCGCCACACGTGAAGGCAGCCAACCATGCATAGGCTCGCGCCAGCCGCGAGTGGGAATTGCAAATGTCACTCAGTCGAATGATGAATTATAACGAGCAAGTAGTGTATGCATGTAGCCGCAGTCAGGTATCATTCCGATGGTTACATGTTGGATATTCACACGCATGCATTATCAACACCCACCATTCACACAGGAATGCACTACGGGCACATCAATATATGTGCCAAATCATGGAAGCAAAGTAGCTCTTGCTTCTCTCTCACACACGAACACACGCACACACACATCACATACTCAGCACTAAGCACTAAGTTACACACCACGAAGAGCATCATATATATCACGCCCTGCACATGCACGTTGATGCGTTTATCGGATGATGAAGGAGGACGATGTCCACGAGACTCGCACAAGTTCTTGGTCTGGGTTCGATCCCCGGCGTCCTGCATCAGTAAATATTGCTTTATTCGCACGTTTTCCGGCTCGATACACAATTACGCATGCACAATCATATAATAATCCGCATACACAGCCAATCATTTGCGTCTCGGCATAATGTGATATTTTTCATTCGCAAGGGTAATTGTTAAAGATTGCATTCGATATACACATCAGCCTATTTGCGCACAGTTTGTGCAGCATGCAGTCATAATGAGATTTTCACATTGTCAAAATTTAAAGTACTAATATGATGATCATAGTAGTATGCCATGCGTGCTAGATGCCACAGTGCTACAAACGTGCCCCCCTTTGCTATTCGTCCTAAAACACAAATGCCAGCTCAAGATGGGCACAATAATTCTATGCATGTGCAAGGGGTATCAATGGACATCAGATTATGCAGTGCTCGCCTCAAGCACCACCTTAGTCACTGTCTCGGCTTGTGCTCAAAATTATTGATGAATATAAGCGAGTGCGTTGTGAGTGCATACGCCCGTTGATGCACACACGCACACGCACTAAGCACACACGCACGCGCGCGCGACACACACATACACACACATAATAAAGTGAACGAGCTAATGCGCATGCCAATCAAAGCTAGACGTATATATACATATATATATATACAACGTTGTATATATATATATATATGGGGACTTCAATGCAGCCGATTTCCCTCTCGAATTTCACGGTGTGCGCTCGAGCACCAACGTGTGATATTTTCATAATATACTTGCAGTGTAACACTGGCTGAGCTTCCAACGTGGCTGTACACTTTCTTTTTTGGCTAGGATGTGTGGGTGCGGTATATAGTCATGCCCTGATCTATTCCCACAAGCATGTTTCTCACATCCACTGGATTGATGGTGGGTCTGCTTTTGTCAGCGGGCAACGTGTGCATGCTACATGCAATATGCATATCGATTGTTAAAGTGGCAAGAATGTGTGTGTGCGCGTGCGCTTGCAGTCGCGAGTGTGCGTGTGTGTGTGTGTGTATGAGTTGTGTTTGGATGCGTGTGCAAGTATGTAATTATGCGCGTGCATGAGTGTGGCTTTTCCTTGGACCGACTCCTTTGGCACACCGTAGCCGCAGAAGATCGATTGCACTATGTACCCACACCGGGGATCAAAGCATTCAGCCATGATTGTGTGTGTGTGTGTGTGAAAGAGAGTGAGCATGTGTATCACATGTATGCAAAATGGTCATGTGCACCACCAACTCATGTATAGTGAGCCTCCATTATTTTTCACATGATGTTCGCCCCCACCTAAGCAATTGCCACAAGCTGACGGACATCGCCATACACGTGTAGCAGAAAAGTAACTCTGCTATGAGGGTCATATATTGCTTGCTCAGACTTCAGCTAACACTCCAAGAGGTTGTTGACATCAACATTATCCACATCAACATGTATAACGCTCCATATATTCTTCACGATTTGTTGCAGACATGTCTCATCAATTAGGCAATCTTAGTATTGATTATGCAGTTAGCGCTAATCGCGCGCAGCGCGCCGCGATGTTGATGTATTGATCGGTGCGTGAGCATTTACATTCTGCACATTCAACAGATTGTTTTCGATGTCATGCATGTGCAAATGCTAAATAGTATGTAAGATATGTATGCAGAGTGTTTGCTTATTCGACTACACGTGTATCTACACTACAATTGCCAAGCGTAAGCAACGTGCGAAAGCTAAGAAAACGTTCGTACTAGAAAATAAGTAATCATAGTAACTTTTTGTGTCCCTGATAATCATATTGGATAGCCAAACCTTGCTCCGCCATTCAATATTTGCAACTAGCTTACATTACATGTACGCCGCCACCATATATCATATCTAGCTATATAACACATTTAATATCTCACATCCCAAATCATATCGCCGTACATACATAACAATCGCCCAACTGATAACTAATGAATACCTGAACGAAAGGGATGTATCATCATCTATACACCGCCACCAAGCGCAACCAACACGCGAACGCTAGGGAAAGGTTTGCACTAGAAAGTAACGTATCATTATAGTAACTAGCTATGTCGCCTTGGTAATCATATTGGACATCCAAACCTTGCTCCGCCATCCTCTATTTGTAACTAGCGTATACTACATGTACGCCGTCGACATAATATATCATATCTAACCATATAACACATATAATGTCTCACATTGCAAATCATACCGCCGTGCATAACAACCGCCCAACCAATAACTAATGAACAATATATTGAACCGATTGAATTGTCGGATGGCCTAGTGGAGATCTCATCTTTGAGATCGACCGAACCTAGTACCTTAGTCAATCAGCAGCAGCAGCAGCAGCAGCAGCAGCAGCAGCAGCAGCAAAGCTCGAATCCCAACGGGCGACGCAGTCGAACTTTCGATCTCACGATCGCCAGACGCCAACGATGACAGTGCCACTGCAGTCGCGTACATTTATCGCGACGCCACCCACGCGTTATGGCATGGCATGCTGGGAAGCAAAAAGCGAAGCACTGTCGCGCACATGATCCTGCGGTCATATGATGTAATGGCGATATCCATGTTAACATCGCATGGTAATTAATCGTGGTGTCCAAAAAGATCGACGCCTAGTGGAGATCGCATGTTTGTGATCGACAGCGCCTAGTACCTTAATCAGCAGCAGCAGCAGCAGCAAAGCTCGAATCCCAACGGGCGACGCAGTCGAATGTTCCATCTCACGATCGCCAGACGCTAACGATGACACTGCCACAACAGTCGCGTGTATGTACCACGACGCCACCCACGCGTTATGGCATGGCACGCTGGGAAGCAAAAAGCAAAGCACTGTCGCGCACATGATCCTGCGGTCAGATGATGTAATGGCGATATCCATATTAACATCGCATGGTAATTAACCGCGCTGTCCAAAAGGATTGACGCCCGGTGGAGATCGCATATTTGTGATCGACAGCGCCTAGACCTTTGACCTTTATAATCTTCACCCAAACCAAATTACCTACCTTTGACCTTTATAATCTTCACCCAAACCAAATTACCTTACTTACCTACCTCTGACCTTTATACCTCTGACCTTTATAATCTTCACCCAAACCAAATTACCTTACTTACCTTACTTACCTTAATCAGCAGCAGCAGCAGCAGCAAAGCTCGAATCCCAACGAACGACGCAGTCGAATTATCGATCTGACGATCGACAGACGCTAGCGATGACACTGCCACTGCATTCGCGTACATTTATCGCGACGCCACCCACGCGTTATGGCATGGCATGCTGGGAAGCAAAAAGCAAAGCACTGTCGCGCACATGATCCTGCGGTCAGATGATGTAATGGCGATATTCATGTTAACATCGCATGGTAATTAATGGTGCTGTCCAAAAGGATCGACGCCTAGTGGAGATCGCATATTTGTGATCGACAGCGCCTAGTGTATTACATGCAGCAGCAGCAGCAGCAGCAAAGCTCGAATCCCAACGGGCGACGCAGTCGAACTTTCGATCTCAAGATCGCCAGCCGCCAACGATGACGGTGCCACTGCAGTCGCGTACATTCATCGCGACGCCACCCACGCGTTATGGCAAGGCATGATGGGAAGCAAAAAGCAAAGCACTGTCGTGCACATGATCCTGCGATCATATGATGTAATGGCGA
This sequence comes from Cymbomonas tetramitiformis, assembly GCA_001247695.2. Lineage (NCBI taxonomy): Eukaryota > Viridiplantae > Chlorophyta > Pyramimonadophyceae > Pyramimonadales > Pyramimonadaceae > Cymbomonas > Cymbomonas tetramitiformis. The sequence goes on along the minus strand of LGRX02015725.1, from coordinate 5,970 downwards.
TATCCATGTTAACATCGCATGGTAATTAATCGCGCTGTCCAAATAGATCGACGCCTAGTGGAGATCGCATATTTGTGATCGACAGCGCCTAGTACCTTACCTTACTTACCTTAATCAGCAGCAGCAGCAGCAAAGCTCGAATCCCAACGGGCGACGCAGTCGAATTTTCGATCTCACGATCGCCAGACGCCAACGATGACAGTGCCACAACAGTCGCGTACATTTATCGCGACGCCACGCACGCGTTATGGCATGGCATGCTGGGAAGCAAAAAGCAAAGCACTGTCGCGCACATGATCCTGCGGTCAGATGATGTAATGGCGATATCCATGTTAACATCGCATGGTAATTAATCGCGGTGTCCAAAAAGATCGACGCCTAGTGGAGATCGCATATTTGTGATCGACAGCGCCTAGTACTTACTTACCTTAGTCAATCAGCAGCAGCAGCAGCAGCAACAGCAAACCTCGAATCCCAACGGGCGATACAGTCGAATGTTCCATCTCACGATCGCCAGACGCTAACGATGACAGTGCCACAACAGTCGCGTGTATGTACCACGACGCCACCCGCGCGTTATGGCATGGCATGCTGGGAAGCAAAAAGCGAAGCACTGTCGCGCACATGATCCTGCGGTCATATGATGTAATGGCGATATCCATGTTAACATCGCATGGTAATTAATGGTGCTGTCCAAAAAGATCGACGCCTAGTGGAGATCGCATATTTGTGATCGACAGCGCCTAGTGACCTTTATAATCTTCACCCAAACCAAATTACCTTACCTTACCTTATCTTACCTTACCTTACCTACCTCTGACCTTTATAATCTTCACCCAAACCAAATTACCTTACCTTACCTTACCTTAATCAGCAGCAGCAGCAAAGCTCGAATCTCAACGGGCGACGCAGTCGAATGTTCGATCTCACGATCGCCAGACGCTAACGATGACAGTGCCACTGCAGTCGCGTGTATGTACCGCGACGCCACCCACGCGTTATGGCATGGCATGCTGGGAAGCAAAAAGCGAAGCACTGTCGCGCACATGATCCTGCGGTCATGTGATGTAATGGCGATATCCATGTTAACATCGCATGGTAATTAACCGCGCTGTCCAAAAAGATCGACGCCTAGTGGAGATCGCATATTTGTGATCGACAGCGCCTAGTACCTTACCTTACTTACCTTAATCAGCAGCAGCAGCAGCAGCAAAGCTCGAATCCCAACGGGCGACGCAGTCGAATTTTCCATCTCACGATCGCCAGACGCCAACGATGACAGTGCCACTGCAGTCGCGTACATTTATCGCGACGCCACCCACGCGTTATGGCATGGCATGCTGGGAAGCAAAAGGCAAAGCACTGTCGCGCACATGATCCTGCGGTCAGATGATGTAATGGCGAAAATGATTTAAACATCGCATGGCCGACGCGATGTTCGGAAATCAGATAGATTCGCGTTTACATTGCATAGCAGACGCGAGGATCGAGAAATGTCAAATCATTAATGGAATGGCAGACTCGATGTTCATGTTCGGATCTCTCGAGTGCGCCATGTCGGCAAGATAGATAATCCCATCCACCGTCAGATGCGCCTAGTGGAGATCTTAATTTAAGATCGACCGGGCCTAGTAGTCAATCAGCAGCAGCAGCAGCAGCAGCAAAGCTCGAATCCCAACGGGCGATACAGTCGAATGTTCCATCTCACGATCGCCAGACGCTAACGATGACAGTGCCACAACAGTCGCGTGTATGTACCACGACGCCACCCACGCGTTATGGCATGGCATGGTGGGAAGCAAAAAGCAAAGCACTGCCGCGCACATGATCCTACGGTCATATGATGTAATGGCGATATCCATGTTAACATCGCATGGTAATTAATGGTGCTGTCCAAAAAGATCGACGCCTAGTGGAGATCGCATATTTGTGATCGACAGCGCCTAGTACTTACTTACCTTAGTCAATCAGCAGCAGCAGCAGCAGCAGCAGCAAAGCTCGAATCCCAACGGGCGATACAGTCGAATGTTCCATCTCACGATCGCCAGACGCCAACGATGACAGTGCCACAACAGTCGCGTGTATGTACCACGACGCCACCCACGCGTTATGGCATGGCATGCTGGGAAGCAAAAAGCAAAGCACTGTCGCGCACATTGACATGATCCTGCGGTCATACTATGCAATGGCTATATCCATGTTAACATCGCATGGCAATTAATCGCACTGTCCAAAAAAAACGACGCCTAGTGGAGATCGCATATTTGTGATCGACAGCGCCTAGACCTCTGACCTTTATCGTCTTGGCATGAAGTGAATTACCTTACTTACTTACTTACCTTACCTTACCTACCTCTGATCTTTATCGTCTTGGCATCAAGTGAATTAACTACCTTTGACCTTTATAATCTTCACCCAAACCAAATTACCTTACTTACCTACCTCTGACCTTTATAATCTTCACCCAAACCAAATACCTTTGACCTTTATCGTCTTGGCACCAAGTAAATTACCTTACTTACTTACTTAGTCAATCAGCAGCAGCAGCAGCAGCAGCAGCAAAGCTCGAATCCCAACGGGCGATACAGTCGAATGTTCCATCTCACGATCGCCAGACGCCAACGATGACAATGCCACTGCAGTCGCGTACATGTATCGCGACGCCACCCACGCGTTATGGCATGGCATGCTGGGAAGCAAAAACCAAAGCACTGTCGCGCACATGATCCTACGGTCAGATAGTGTAATGGCGAAAATGATTTAAACATCGCATGGCCGACGCGATGTTCGGAAATCAGATAGATTCGCTTTTACATTGCATAGCAGACGCGAGGATCGAGAAATGTCAAATCATTAATGGACTGGCGGACTCGATGTTCATGTTCGGATCTCTCGAGTGCGCCACGTCGGCAAGATAAATAATCCCATCGACCGTCAGATGCGCCTAGTGGAGATCTTAATTTAAGATCGACCGGGCCTAGACCTTTGACCTTTATAATCTTCACCCAAACCAAATTACCTTACCTTACCTTACCTTACCTTACCTTACCTTAATCAGCAGCAGCAGCAGCAGCAAAGCTCGAATCCCAACGGGCGACGCAGTCGAATTTTCGATCTCACGATCGCCAGACGCCAACGATGACACTGCCACTGCAGTCGCGTGTATGTACCGCGACGCCACCCACGCGTTATGGCATGGCATGCTGTGAAGCAAAAAGCGAAGCACTGTCGCACACATGATCCTGCGGTCATATGATGTAATGGCGATATCCATGTTAACATCGCATGGTAATTAATGGTGCTGTCCAAAAAGATCGACGCCTAGTGGAGATCGCATATTTGTGATCGACAGCGCCTAGTACCTTACCTTAATCAGCAGCAGCAGCAGCAAAGCTCGAATCCCAACGGGCGATACAATCGAATGTTCCATCTCACGATCGCCAGACGCTAACGATGACACTTGCAGTCGCGTGTATGTACCACGACGCCACCCACGCGTTATGGCATGGCATGCTGGGAAGCAAAAAGCAAAGCACTGTCGCGCACATGATCCTGCGGTCATATGATGTCATGGCGATATCCATGTTAACATCGCATGGTAATTAATCGCGCTGTCCAAAAAGATCGACGCCTAGTGGAGATCGCATATTTGTGATCGACAGCGCCTAGACCTCTGACCTTTATAATCTTCACCCAAACCAAATTACCTTACCTTACTACCTTTGACCTTTTTAATCTTCACCCAAACCAAATTACCTTACCTTACCTTACCTTAATCAGCAGCAGCAGCAGCAAAGCTCGAATCCCAACGGGCGATACAGTCGAATGTTCCATCTCACGATCGCCAGACGCTAGCGATGACAGTGCCACAACAGTCGCGTGTATGTACCGCGACGCCACCCACGCGTTATGGCATGGCATGCTGGGAAGCAAAAAGCGAAGCACTGTCGCGCACATAATCCTGCGGTCAGATGATGTAATGGCGATATCCATGTTAACATCGCATGGTAAATAATCGCGCTGTCCAAAAAGATCGACGCCTAGTGGAGATCGCATATTTGTGATCGACAGCGCCTAGTGTATTACATGCAGCGGCAGCAGCAGCAACAAAGCTCGAATCCCAACGGGCGACGCAGTCGAATTAACGATCTGACGATCGAAAGACGCTAGCGATGACAGTGCCACAACAGTCGCGTGCATTTATCGCGACGCCACCCACGCGTTATGGCATGGCATGCTGGGAAGCAAAAAGCAAAGCACTGTCGCGCACATAATCCTGCGGTCATATGATGTAATGGCGATATCCATGTTAACATCGCATGGTAATTAATCGCGCTGTCCAAAAAGATCGACGCCTAGTGGAGATCGCATATTTGTGATCGACAGCGCCTAGACCTCTGACCTTTATAATCTTCACCCAAACCAAATTACCTTACCTACCTCTGACCTTTATAATCTTCACCCAAACCAAATTACCTTACTTACCTTAATCAGCAGCAGCAGCAAAGCTCGAATCCCAACGGGCGATACAGTCGAATGTTCCATCTCACGATCGCCGGACGCTGACGATGACAGTGCCACCACAGTCGCGTGTATGTACCACGACGCCACCCACGCGTTATGGCATGGCATGCTGGGAAGCAAAAAGCAAAGCACTGTCGCGCACATGATCCCGCGGTCATATGATGTAATGGCGATATCCATGTTAACATCGCATGGTAATTAATGGTGCTGTCCAAAAGGATCGACGCCTAGTGGAGATCGCATATTTGTGATCGACAGCGCCTAGTGTATTACATGCAGCAGCAGCAGCAGCAGCAAAGCTCGAATCCCAACGGGCGACGCAGTCGAATTATCGATCTGACGATCGACAGACGCTAGCGATGACAGTGCCACAACAGTCGCATGTATGTACTACGACGCTACCCACGCGCTATGGCATGGCATGCTGGGAAGCAAAAAGCGAAGCACTGTCGCGCACATGATCCTGCGGTCATATGATGTAAAGACGATATCCATGTTAACATCGCATGGTAATTAATCGCGCTGTCCAAAACGATCGACGCCTAGTGGAGATCGCATATTTGTGATCGACAGCGCCTAGACCTCTGACCTTTATCGTCTTGGCATCAAGTAAATTACCTTACTTACTACCTCTGACCTTTATAATCTTCACCCAAACCAAATTACCTACCTCTGAACCTCTGACCTTTATAATCTTGGCACCAAGTTAATTACCTTACTTACTTACTTACTTACTTACATAGTCAATCAGCAGCAGCAGCAGCAGCAGCAGCAGCAGCAGCAGCAGCAGCAAAGCTCGAATCCCAACGGGCGACGCAGTCGAATTTTCCATCTCACGCTCGCCAGACGCCAACGATGACAGTGCCACTGCAGTCGCGTACATTTATCGCGACGCCACCCACGCGTTATGGCATGGCATGCTGGGAAGCAAAAAGCAAAGCACTGTCGCGCACATGATCCTGCGGTCATATGATGTAATGGCGATATCCATGTTAACATCGCATGGTAATTAACCGTGCTGTCCAAAAAGATCGACGCCTAGTGGAGATCGCATATTTGTGATCGACAGCGCCTAGTACCTTAATCAGCAGCAGCAGCAGCAGCAGCAAAGCTCGAATCCCAACGGGCGACGCAGTCGAATTATCGATCTCACGATCGCCAGACGCCAACGATGACAGTGCCACTGCAGTCGCGTACATTTATCGCGACGCCACCCACGCGTTATGGCATGGCGTGCTGGGAATCAAAAAGCAAAGCACCGTCGCGCACATGATCCTGCGGTCAGATGATGTAATGACGATATCCATGTTAACATCGCATGGTAATTAATCGCGCTGTCCAAAAGGATCGACGCCTAGTGGAGATCGCATATTTGTGATCGACAGCGCCTAGACCTTTGACCTTTATAATCTTCAGCCAAACCAAATTACCTTACCTTACTTACCT
>LGRX02015724.1:0-20575 GCA_001247695.2 Cymbomonas tetramitiformis | reverse complement strand
CTCAAAATGATTTACGTTGTAATGCAGGTCCTGCTGGCCAACAAAACGCACTTGGAGGTACTAATGCAGGTGAATATAACATGTCAAATGTTGTGCATGTCCGAGATTCGTGCAAACAAAACGGATCGCTCAAAATGATTTACGTTGTAATGCAGGTCCTGCTGGTCAACAAAACGCACTTGGAAGTACTAATGCAGGTGAATATATCATGCCCACAATGAAGTCTATCCGCTAACAGCACACAAATGCTTTGCATGTCCGACATACTTACCTTATCCAAGGTAAGTACTAGGCCCGGTCGATCTTAAATTAAGATCTCCACTAGGCGCATCTGACGGTCGATGGGATTATTTATCTTGCCGACGTGGCGCACTCGAGAGATTCGAACATGAACATCGAGTCTGCCATTCCATTAATGATTTGACATTTCTCGATCCTCGCGTCTGCTATGCAATGTTAAAGCGAATCTATCTGATTTCCGAACATCGCGTCGGCCATGCGATGTTTAAATCATTTTCGCCATTACACTATCTGACCGTAGGATCATGTGCGCGACAGTGCTTTGCTTTTTGCTTCCCAGCATGCCATGCCATAACGCGTGGGTGGCGTCGTGGTACATACACGCGACTGTTGTGGCACTGTCATCGTTAGCGTTTGGCGATCGTGAGATCGATAATTCGACTCCGTCGTTCGTTGGGATTCGAGCTTTGCTGCTGCTGCTGATTAAGGTAAGTAAGGTAAGGTAATTTGGTTTGGGTGAAGATTATAAAGGTCAAAGGTAGGTAAGGTAATTTGGTTTGGGTGAAGATTATGAAGGCCAGAGGTAGTAAGTAAGTAAGGTAATTTGGCCCGGTTCCAAATCATAAGGAGCAGAGGTTTATTATTATTATTGGAAGGTCCGCTCTCGCAGACTGAGAGGTAGAGGTTTTTTTTTGGGGGGGGGGCATTTTTTTTTAGCGGCTTTTTTAGCGTGCCAAAACTTTAACGCGCAGCCTGACGTGAGACACGTGCAGCCTAAGGCCAACGAAACAGACAATATTGCGACATTTGTTTTATAAAAGAGGGGCAGGTGAGGGGGAAATCTTGAAATCTAGATTTTTCCCTCGATATACCTTATCAAGCTTTTTGATTGGTTCATCATTGTAGGAATTCTTTTCGTTTTTCACGTTTTTTCCCGTAAGCTTTGCAGTAGATAGTTTTGAAACAGTTCAACAGTTGATGACTATACAAGCTTGAAGCTAAGCTCCTTTTGTATCGCATCGGCACGATGCGGACCAATCGAACGTCCCATCTCCCTTTGCATGAAGCGGCGCGGCGGATGCCCACACCAGCACCAACGCAACGGGCACAAAGCAGTAAAATCTGCTTGCTTCGCTCTTCTCGGGACTTTTGTCGCAACAATGTTTTCCCCACGCTCTCAATGATATCTGGTGTACCATTTTCTTGGGAGCTTGGAGAGCCAACTTAACAATTTTTGTCATCACTTGTAAATTCATAATTTTCTGAAATGTCGTCTGATCCTGAGAAGGGTGTTTCCAGCTGCGTTCCTGACGTATCTCAATGCGTGAGTTCGAGGGCGGCGGAACTCAAGCACGTCAGCCTGAATGTCGACACCAGCCCTGAGCAGGCGCTCGCAGCGGCTCTGCAAAAGCAGATTCGTTACCTGACTGGCGCTGTCGTGGGCCTTGGGTTGATATCTTTGGTTCTTTTTGTGTTACTGATGGGCATCGGTGCGTTTGTTTAGCTGACATATTATAAAGCCATGTTACGTGTTTTGTGCTAGGCTGTGCTGAATTTTGTTCTGTAGTTCTGCACGTTATTCGCTTCTATTAAGCTCGTTCGCCTCCGATTTGTAGGCCACAAGACCATGAAGAATCACCATGACATCGAAGACCTTCAATCTGAAGAAACCACCTCAAGCTCAACTGGAGGAGACGCTGTCATATTGGCAACCGGTATTTCCTTGTTAATCCGTTAAAACCACATTTGTGCCATGTGTCTCCGAGGTCAGCTGATTAAAAACTGCATCGCACAGTTCTCTTAAAGTTACGATCTTTGTTTTTATCGCAGGATCTGAAGCATACAGTGGCTATTCAGCCCAAGGGAGCCTGTTCGAAGGTTCCGGATTCTGGGCCACCAAGGTGTGTTGCAAAGCTTCAGCAAATATTGAGACGTTGCGAGGAAACTTCTCGTTTCGCAATGTGTCAGCTTATGTGGGATCTTACAGCTTGCTTGCGTATCGTGCAGAACGAGCTGCCAGATGGCGGACGAAGTGACTTCCAAGCGGTTTCCGACGGTGGAGAACACATTTACCTTATTGGCGGTCTGGACAGTGCAGGCAATGTAGCAGGTAAATTTCGATATGTCCTCCGGTGGTATCGACTTGATAGGTGCTGCTTTGGGCAAATGCACACGGAAGGAAATACGCACCTGTTCCGAAGGCGTTTGGATGACCAGATCATAAGAAGGTGGAGGCGAAATTTTGAGAGATTTGAAAAGATACTCAGAAGTTTCAGGGACACTGTACACTGCAGATACAATGTTGGCATACGACACCCTGTTAGGCACGTACGATACAACTTTGGAGAAACTGCCGTCTCCACGTTACCGTTTTGGCGCAGCTTATTTATCAGGCAAGCTTCAGTAACTTTTGCTTCTGAAGACGACTCTTGAGATTGGCTTCAAGAATGTGGTGCAATTTCACTTTACACTTGGCTGCTCGTTCGGTTGCGAGTAAATTCAACGCTGTTCCAGCAAAGCTTGAAACACCGTCTCGAAATCTAAGAACAGCGCTGTAAACGAGATAACCACTAGGTTTGCTGCTTTGTGGTTCCCATTGGTATGGATATAGTTCCCACGCTAACGATGTTCGGACTCGCTGCTTCGCGTCAGGAGAGATCTTCATCGTCGGGGGATTCGATTCCAATGAGAACAGCGATGCCGGAAGGCCCTTGTCTACGGCTGTCGCGTTCAACGTTACCAGCCGTACCTGGAGAACCATCGCCAACACCTCAGTTCCGCACGGCGACACGTGCGCCGCAGCCATCGGCGACAAGGTACTCTCCACACACATTACTTGACGGAGACCACGTTGTGAGATGCGAGGAAACCAGTTGCATCCGTCTCGCGTGCCGAGGCTGCCTGTACGTCGCTAAAGTCGTTAGACCCTTTTGGCCAAGTCATCGGCCGATCCTTTCGTCGTTTAGTAGCGTGTTGCGAGTTGATATTCGACCAATAACTGCGGCAGGTGTACGTCGTCGCGGGCTACGGAAACGACTATGAGACTTTGACCACGGTGGAAGTGTACGACCCGTCCACAGACTCGTGGGCAACTGCTGCATCACTCCCTGAACCTCGTGGGGACATCTCCTGCACGGCTGTGGACAACACCCTCTTCGCAGTCGGCGGATACTACGATCCCTCCGGATCGTGGCAAGCAGGTATCTCTTGTCCCCTCAAGCCTCTTTCGATCTGTGAGCTAACCTGCTACATCATGTATATTTACTTTTGCGACGGGAGTCGTTAGATTGGGACGAAACGTGTGTAACAGCGGTTGCCCCTTCCCCCGCTGAGTGTACCGAGAGATGTGCAAGTCTGAGACATCTTCTCGGTCTAATGAAAGCGCCGTCTGGGACTGCACTGCAGACAGCTTCCACAACACCTTGTACAGTTACGTGCCGGGAGCATCGGAGTGGACGCGGAAACAGGATATGCCTACCGCGCGCGGCGATAAGGTTGGCGGAACCTTCGTATTTACTTCTTACACAAAGATACCTTTCTATTGCAAATGTTCTTGCACTTCCAATACCTAGCACTCGACGGCTTCAAGATCGTGCAATCATTTGTTGCAGGCTTGCAGCTGTGCAAAGAGTTTTGCGGTATAAACTTGACTGTCTTTATACCGCGGAATTGCGTGCAGGCAGTGACGGCTTTGTCTAATGGTCGCCTTTTGGTGGTGGGCGGAGAGACACATGCACGTGGCGAGGTGACCCAGATCCCCGTGCATGCCGTTGAGTTGTATAACGTGGAGCACGGTGCGCCCAGATCCGCCCTTCTCAGCACTGCCCATTCCTCCATCAGCGTTGAGCGCTTTCTCTTTGTGAAGAAGCCACCTCTCGGTTACAATCTTTCCTCGTCACAAAAACAGGTTTTGATAGGCTACTTTTGGTGCCTGCTCTGAACCCCACGATTGCGAGGCACTGCTGGTATTGCGCAGCTTTTTGGTGGCAAACACGTAGTAGCCACAAGCCCTGACATGTGGCTACTATTGTGGGCGTTCTTGTACAGATCAATGGGAGGCAAAGGCACAGATCCCAACAGGTGATCCCATCTTTTGCTTCTGCTCGTAGCGATGGGATTACTATTCCTTGCTTTCTATACATGAATATGCCAGATGGGTCGGCTTGGTTGAAAGAACTTTCTCTTCATCATGTATGCCTTCAGTGGTTGCCACGAAGTTTAGAGTTGCTCGGCAAACAAGGTTATATTGCAACACCCCCGGTTTCCCCATAGGATCAAAGTAGCCCTCGTCATGTCCGGAGCACGGCGTTGTTGATGCTGAACCAGCTGAAACCTCTATTGTGTACCTGTTTTATGGTTCTCGATGACTCGAAGAAAGTTAATCACATAAACATCTTAACCAGCTTTTGATGGTGAAACTTACTGTGTTACTCTCTTGGAATATGAATACGAGAGTGCGCGTGTGTGTTGGATGTGAGAAAGTTCTGGTGCACGCAATAGTTGCAGTGTGGATGAAGATCTGTGACTGAAGGGTTGGCACTTTTTGAGGGGTGGACGCAGCACGCTTCCGCTTCGGGATGACCTCCTCAGGAGATGATTTGGTGTATGCATTCGGTGGGCATCAGCTCTGTACAACTGGATGGTTTGGAGACTGGGGAGACCCAGACTGCATGGAGAAGGCACTTTCCAGTTTGGAAGTGTACGTCGATCAGAAGCACCCCGCTGTCTATGTGCACACTAAGGCTTGAGTCTTGGAACGTGTTTTTGTAAAACGTCTCTTGGGACTGAGAAAGCATCTCCTAAAGGAAATGTGCTGTTCAAATGAGAAGAGTGGCAAGTCTGAAAAGAAGTGCAAATAAACAATAATTGAATTATTCTTAATCGAGGGCATCGTTCCAAAACTACGGATTGCGGTGGTATCCAGGAACTTCTGATCACTCTGGCTATTATACCCATTGCCGTAATTGAATAAAAGATAAACATCGTCGGACCTTTCACAGATCGCAGTGTTAACTTCCCTGTGCAGTTGCAGCACAGAGATTACTTGAGTTCAGACTTAAGGTGTAGGAGCGTACGTGAAGCATCGATTCCGTGCAAGAATCGATATCGGGTGCAGCAGCTTGCGTGCCTTGCAGCAAGATCCTCGGGTACCTGCATCTCACTTCAACGCTTTCATAAATTTTAGATGAAGAGTTCATTTCCGTATGCAGCGCATTTACTGCAGACGACATGATGCAACACATAAACCATGTCTCCTTACAAGAATTGGGGCGAAGTTGATTTGAATATGAGGAGATGAAGAAAGAAATTTAGTGAGAAAATTGAGAGGTAACCGAGTTAAATGAAAACAAATGGGAATGCAAATACGTATACGATTGTCAAAGCTGGCGCCACTGAATCGTCTCAGGCATACCTAGGGGTCAGCCTTGACAATCGTATACGATTGTCAAAGCAGAGTCTCAGCCCAGTGGCCCGCCTTGACAATGACATCGTATACGATTGTCAAAGCTGAGTTCAAGTCTTAGTCAGAGAAATGTGGGGCATTGCCTTAGCATATAAATCTTCTATGACATTTTTCTATATAGTCAAAAAATAAGTTTTAAAAATCATTATTCTGCACATGTCTACCGGAAGAACAACCAGAGAAAGGAAGCCCTCACCCAAGGCAGCCGCCGCGGCGGCCTTGCTGACTGACACAGGTTCGTAATCTGCATGCCTGTAAATCCATATTTGTGTGTCCGAATTTTCATAATTGCATGGCTCGTACGAAACAAACAGCAAAGAAAAAATCTGCAGGACAAACCTTTAGAGCTTTACACGCAATCGCCTCCTCAGGTGCAAGGTCCCTGTGAGTGAAGCAACTGGATCTGGGGCTGCAAGTAGTGGCGCATCTCAATTACACTCCCCTCTAAGTCCTGATGAACAAATTATGATCGTCCACTTAGACGCTCAAAGCAGAAACCCGAAGATCCATCTCAACAGAGAATCGTCATTAAATTGGGAACTGGGAGACCTGATGCAAACCGAGTGAAGGAGGTCATTGCTCTGACTAACAAATATTCGACAATGGGTGGAAATACGAAGGAGAAAGAAGATCTTCGAGATAAAGTTGTGCAAATTATCGGAGACAACTTGCAGATTGGTGAGCAAACTGTGAAAATACTGAAGGAGTCAAGGGGCGATGATGCGAAGAAGACTAGGGAGACACACTTTTCTGACGCACACTTAAAAAGCGCAACGCTATTTCGATTTATATTCTAGAGACGATTTACTCTGACAGTCGATGTGATTTATTTTTGCGGTTCAGATCTTCAACTTTAATTCGAGTTGTTCACGATTCAGTCACTAAGTAATTACTGACACGTCAGCACGTGAAAGTAACCGAAGTACTCGTCCTGTTTACTGTCCTATTTATACTATTCGAAGTTGGCGCATATTTATACTTCACGGGTGTTCACCAACTTGGGGACATTTATATTAAACTGTAAGTTGCTCTCTAAGTCTCTATCTAAATATTATAATATTTAGATTTGATCCTGCGGTGGCATATGCGATACGGTAGGTCATTTTCAAAGATTTGCTGTCGCTATCGTTTCAATTGCCTCTTCACGTGTCACGGATTCACGGTCGACAGGACTGTCTGTCGGGTTTTGCAAGGGGCGCATTTTGCAATGTTCAAATGTCATTTGTTAAATATGCAATTTTAAGAATAACACGGAACGTTTCCCCCGCAGTGTGCCCCTGTCGAGCCAAAACAAGATTACTTCTTAAGATCATGTATTAATCTAAGCAAGAATTTCCTATTGAATATTATCACATATTCCTACTAAGTTTATCGATACGCGCATCACGTAGAATGATACCCGCAATCGCAACTATTGGGGGTTTTAGAAGCTCAAAATTCCGTTCGCTATACCCGGATGAACGCGCCAGCCTACAGTGAGATGTATGGTTGACTGGCGAGTCTGTGCAATTTATTTCGGAAAGATGACACACACCAGGTGCTATTTTTGCAAACAATTCCCTCACGCGATGCGCATGCTCGCTTGCAAGCGAGCGCGCGAATGAGGGAAGAAATCCTAGCGGAAACGTGGACGCAAATGACATCCGCGTTTCCGCCAGAGCTGTCAGTGCAGTGTCAGATGCTCAAAATATGTTGTATATGCATATGAAATATGCGTGATAAAGCCATGCTGTGCATTATGCGTCGCTGCTGCGCGTGAGTCGAGTCAGCGGACTCGACGAATGCCAAAATCATCCACCCCCTCTAACGCGCCGCGTCCAGACTCCTAGAATCTGAACGGATCTTGCGCGCGCAAGAAATATGAGGATCCTAACATACTTTAGAATGCATATGCAAAGTTACGTTGTGTTTGGTATACGGGATTATACCAAACACAACGGTCGCTGAAGAGTGACTTACGGGGCGCTCAGTTCAGCGGTCTTAGCAGTGAGGTGAAAGCGAAGGGACGCAAGCGGATTCTGTTTTCCTCGTATGAATATCTGGTTGGCCGCACATTCGACAGTGAGGTCGGACACGTCATCATATTAGTGATATGTGAATGGGAAATATGGTATGTAATTTTCATCGGATCGATGTAAAAATATCAGCGGACTGTGATAATCTGAATTAACGATCTACGGCAGTTGGAAGAGATTTTCATGACGCGATCGTATTCATTTTCGCCAACATGACATAATAGAGTTCTCTTTCATGACGTGATATGCACCCGATCCAGCACTGTCTAAATTCAGGAAACGAGCGTTCTCGAAGTGTTCTTGAAAGCAGGATAAGGGTTCCTCGACCCGAGGATCGTCTCTTGTGAAAATCGGACGTTTTAGATGTCGCCACTTCATTTGAGCGAATTTTTCTGGATCGTCAGATATTGTTAATCGTAGCGTCTGTCAAGGCGATTTCAGAAATTGAGCGAATTTTTCCATCGATAGCGTTGCGTTTTTTAAGTGTGTGTCAGATTACTGTGAGTCTGCTCAGAATCATCAGTAAGTAGGTCGACCTTTTGATTCACACACGTTTGTCAAACTCTTAGTTTATTTCTAAGTAATATTGGGGTTTTTTCTGCAGAAGGATCCAAGGACAAGGGCAAGGCGAGGGACACCGAGCAGTCCGAGGCACAGCAGCCAATGACAAAGCGTGTTCGTACCGCAACCGTTGGCAACGCGTATACCGAAGCCGATACCGCTCCTGCGGAGACGTCCGAGTTCATTTCCCCAGGAGTGTTGCAGGTGAAAAAGCTCATCGAAGCATGGACGTATCATGAAAAGAAGATGCCCACAGTTGGTGCTGTTGGCCTGCTGCTCCACCCTACCGATGCCGGTTCCGAATATACGTTACATACATGGATACATTCGCATATTTCGTTTTGCATGTGGGGGATAATAAGTGCTAAGGGGAGGTGCTTGTTTTCAATGCAGCTATGCGCATGATCTTGAATTACCTTCATACCTTTGTTACCCGATGTACGGTATCATCACAGTTCGAAACGAATGCGGCGAAGCCTGGAAGAAATGCTTCACGAGTCAGCACCTGTACGGCGAAGCTTTCACTGGTCCCCCCGTAAACGGTACTCAATGGTTTCAGGAAACGTTGGGCATCCACCACCCAATTCGGGAATTTGAGAAAGGCTGCCTGAGGTTGCTATGGATGCTCTAAGCCGCATCGGGGTCCGGCATCAACATGGCCCCTGCCATGGTGGCGGCGGCGCGAATGATAGAAGCCAAAACCACACACGATATTAGTCACGAGGTCCTCGCGTACAGTGCGAAGATGCGCCGGATCCTTACCTGGAACTCAGCTTTGACAATCATACACGATTGTCAAAAGCGAGTCTGAGCCTGACGTAGTAACCAGCTTTGACAATCGCGTATACGATTGTCAAAAGTGAGTCTCAGCCTGACCCAGTGGTCAGCTTGACAATCGTATACGATTGTCAAAAGCGAGTCTCAGCCAGATTCAGTGGCCAGCCTTGACAATCATATACGATTGTCAAAAGCGAGTCTGAGCCAGACCCATTGACCAACTTTGACAATCGTATACGATTGTCAAAAGCGAGTCTGAGCCTCGCTGCGCGTAGTGGCCAGCTTTGACAATCATATACGATTGTCAAAAGTGAGTCTGAGCCAGACCTAGTGACCAGCTCTGACAATCGTATACGATTGTCAAAAGTGAGTCTGAACCAGACCCAGTGACCAGCTTGGAGTCTGGTGACATCCGGCCTAGGGGCCTAGGAGACAAACGCGATTCTGCTGTTACTAATTCGCATGTGTAAAACAGGCTGTTTGGGATTGGCTCGAGCTCCGAGTTAAGGCGTCTACACCACACGGACATACTACAGTATGCCGGAAGCACTGTCCAAACCGGAGATTTACGAAGAACAGTGGGAGCCGAAAAGCGCAATCATCGAATTCCTACAACTGAAAATCCAACACAATGAGCTGCAAGCTGCGCAGAGGAATCCACCGAAGTCTTGGATTTCAACAAGTGCAAAGCGATTTGTGTATTGCACTGTACAATTCTTTGTTAACATTTGGTATGAAGGTGGGCGGTGTGGTATGCTTTAACGATTTGGATGTTAAACGTATGGTTTTTTCATGCATACTCACAAAGGTTGTGTTGCACAGGTAAACGAATCGCAGAACAATCGGCATAAATCTGATCGAGCCTATCAAACGATGTTAAATTTCTGAGGCCCGAAACAAATCATGCGGTAGGGTTGTCTGGCTACTACCCAAATTCATAGTCCTACCACAAGGACCGCCGTACAATGCGTATTATGAACCCATGGTATGCTCAAAGTGGTCAACCTACTGTTTTCATATGTTATTTATGTGTCAAATCAATTTCCTAAACCATAGGGTAGGCGTCGTCGCGTTTAGTCAGACGCTTTTAATTGTGTGCATGTAGGGGGTGTTTTTAGCTAAAATCATTAAAAAAAATCGGTGGTCCTACCACAAGGGCCACCGTGTCCGAGGCACATGTGTGACCTTCTAGATCAAATCTGATGGGGCTATGAAGTTATATCGTGCAAGTTTATGACCAGAATGAATGTTGAATACCATCCTGTGGATTATGGGAGCATGCGCACAACACCTCAACGCTCACACTGATGCACGAGTAAGACTTTTCTAGGAAACTGCATTTTCCACTCTAAAATCGCCAGGGTTACCCATCTAAAATTGTGCATAACTATTATTATGATATGCTTCATATTGTCAACATTAAGCTTTTGGAAAACCAATTTATAGGCCAAGTAAAAGATAGTATCATTTGGGTCCATTCCGGATAACACACATCACCTATTGCCAGGTTATTCATATCATGTAAGAGCACACAAAACATTTTATGCCGCTTGGATCAAAATTGTTTTCCCGGGTGTAGGGTAACGATGAAGCCATTTTGAGAGTATATATAATAAGCTCATCTCGTATCAAGGCCCAATTATCATTAGTATGGAGTTAAGGTTGCGATAAGAATGCGGCCCAGGTGGATCTTAGTCCAAATGCTATTGGTAAAAAATCATGAAGTAAGGGTGCCATTTTAAGCACTTTTTGAAAACTTGAAAATAAGCAGCCAGGTTTTTCATAGGGTGCCTGACTTTGCTGCATTCAAACGCGATCTGTATATAGCAATTTCTGACTTGA
The DNA here is from genome assembly GCA_001247695.2 of Cymbomonas tetramitiformis. Lineage (NCBI taxonomy): Eukaryota > Viridiplantae > Chlorophyta > Pyramimonadophyceae > Pyramimonadales > Pyramimonadaceae > Cymbomonas > Cymbomonas tetramitiformis. The sequence goes on along the minus strand of LGRX02015724.1, from coordinate 9,676 downwards.
CCACGCCCACCCAACCAATATATAGGTGCCAAATAGTCATGATTTAATGAAACACGACCTCTAGATGCCATCTGACGGCCCCCAAAAAATCGCGAAACGGTGGTCCTTGTCATAGGACCACGCGCGTTCCTGATGGCTACTGCCCCGCAGTCCTTGTGGTAGGACCAAATCGACGATTTGGTCCTACCACGAGGACCATTGTTCCGATAATTTAATTGACCATCTCCCGTGATTTGTGGTGTCTAACCAATGAAAGGTGGCATATATAGGTCCTATATTAATTTATTCGAACGCTGGTTTGGCCTATATCCATCCCATATATCCATGACGAACGCATTTCAAACCTCTACACTCAAATTTTTCAAAACGGATTTTTTGGAACATTCAAAATGTGGCAAATTAGTGACTCATCTTCAATATTTTTTACCAATCATATATCAACACTACACCTGCGCGGATACCATCAAATTGAACCTATACATATGTCCCAATCATATTTGGGCGGTAGGCCCGGTTGGAATGCATATATTGGCTCGTTGGCTCGTTGGCTTCCCCTCTAATATATTGGCTCGTTGGTTTCCCCCCTAAAACAGTGGTCACGCGAGCTGACCATCCACCCATCATAATTGCTTGCTAGAGGGCATATATCGCAAGGTTGGTGTGTGCGGCACATTAAATCTTCAAGTATATATGTATTGCGAATAATTTCTAAAAGTCTAACATCATCCAAATATCTTATTTTTTGACTGGCGTGTACACTTTAGAATGGATGAATGCCAATTTCTAAAGTCCGAAATTCACTAAATTCGGAATTTGCATTGTGTTGAACATGCGCCATGCTGAAATAGAGCGGAAATGATGATGAGGGTGCGAAGTAACCGATTCAGTTATCTTATTTGGTCATAAACTCAATATGTATAACCATGAGCATCACCGTGAGCCCCCCATGTGACTCCTAATACTCAAAATAAGGGTGGTCCTTGTGGTAGGACCACCACTTTCTTCAAGCTTTTGGTGAAATTATACCCCTAAAGCGTGTCGTTCAACCGAACACCTAAATTCTCATGGGGACCGCCGCTATAAGAAATAAAATTCACTTAACTCATAAATACCATGTGCAAATGTTGCCTGTGCCTCAAATAGTTGATTTAGTGATCGAAACCGCAATTGCCCATTGGTCCTTGTGGTAGGACCATGAATTTGGGTAGTAGCCACTGATCCTACCACAAGGACTTCCGGGCAGTATCCATGTCGCATTGGATGCAATCTGATGCTTGCCGATGGCCCTTTTGGGCTGTTCGATGAGATGTGGGATACACGTCATATTCAGCCTCCTTCTATTCGTACACGTGGGCGGTTTATGCTTGACGACCTTGGATTACGCTGACACTGTGATTATTTTCTCGGCGGAATCGTCGGTACGTAGTGTGGTCACTGTGCACTGACAGACGACGAGTATCACCAGGCAACAGGCAATCATCGATGCCTTCTGCGCCTTATCGTCGGAGGGCTGGCCGATGAAATGGATATGCCACCCGGTGGTTCAGTATTGGAGTCGGAGTGGAGTCAACATATGTAATAATGCGAGTGGTGCGCATAGCGTTTTGCAACCATATGTTCTATCATTCTGCTGCATTTGGTGAAGGATCCCAAGGTGCCCGAGAAACTGAAGAAATGGGCGCCGCTGTAAAACACGATCGGAAAATTCACGAATGCAATCACGAATGTGCTGGTAATAAGATTTGCTCCCTAATCGTCCATTCTCTTTTTTGTCCGATTTGATGAGCTTGCCGTAGTGACCAGCTTTGACAATCGTATACGATTATCAAAAGCGAGTCTCAACAACGCCCAGTGGCCAGCTTTAGCAATCGTATACGATTGTCAAAAGCGAGTCTGAGCCAGACCCAGTGACCAGCCTTGGCAATCGTATACGATTTTCAAAAGCGAGTCTGAGCCAGACCTAGTGACCAGCTTTGACAATCTTATACGGTTGTCAAAAGCGAGTCTGAGCCAGACCCATTGGCCAGCTTTGCCAATCATATACGATTATCAAAGCCGAGTCTCAAGTAGACCTCAAGGTATGGCAAACGCGAGGTCAGAAAGTGGTCGGTAAACGCAGTTTCTAGATTTTAAGATATGAGCGATTTTTTTTTTTTTTTAAGTATGGTCAAGTATGGGTGAATTGTGAAGTGTATCGAGCTTCCCCGTTGCACGTCCATTTTTGTACGGATAAGTTCCTGTTAGTACGTCTACAATGTTACCGCGGAGCTGATAAGCCAATAAAAGAATTTTGCGTTTACCCAGCACTTTTTGACCTCGTGTTTGCCATAGTTACCTTGACCTGGGGACCAGCTTTGAAATTGGGAATATATTGATAAAAATTGGATTTGCTCAGGTACTCGGCCCCCACCAGAGTACCTGAAGACACGCGATGCAACGCTAAACCTTGTCAGACCAGTTCAGAAGCCAATATTCGCATCTACCGGGAACCGATGCGCATACACTTGGATGCAGTTGTCATCGAGTTTCCTTGCGGAACTGCCCCAGCATCGATGGCGGGTTACATGGAGCAAAGGCATGCGCTATTTATCGACATGGACGAAACCGTCCTGGAGATTGCTAAGGCACGTTACGAAGAGGCGTTGGCGGGCGACATCCGGGTCATCGAGAAAATGAACGAGGATCCTCAGGTTGTGAACATGGCGCACGGTTGAGGAGATCGCAGAGCATTTGCGAGCGGATAATGATCTGGATGAGGGGCCTAAGGAAAAAAAGTCGACACACTCGAGGTTGTTCTGGAGTTGGAGTCTGACGATCCGTCAATATTTTTCGCGTCTGCTGATGGATTGACACAAATGGATACGAATTGATACTGGCGGGCCCCGACCGACCCAAGAACCGTGAACATGCACTTACCCATCAGATAACGAACCTTGGTACTGGCGGGTCCCGACCCTAGAACCGTGGAATATCACGTATTTAGACAGCCATGATACTGACGGGCCCCGACCCAAGAATCGTGGACATGCATTTACCCAGACAACCTTGATACTGACCGGCCCCACCTGCCTGTGGTGGTGAACTAATTCGAGTGCGGATGCATTGTGACCTTGGGAGTGTATTAATAATACATCAAGGTCTGGGTAACGCTAAAGTTCCAAAAATATTTTTATTTGACGAATAGGTGGTCCAAAGTGATCTAAACATTTTGCGCACTTCATGGATCAAATTGGCTACGTTATGAAAAAGTTATGGTCGATACCATTCATTTCCCGCCCATACTTAACCATACTTAAGCGTAAACTTAAAACGTTTATGTCTTGCGATCTAGCAACTCGGAACTTTTTTTGTGTTAAATGCCCTTACCGTTGCCCAGACCTTAACATGTAAAAATTCATGAACCTCATCATGCATATATCAAGAAAGTGCGCATAGTATGCATAGAGCCCAGCACAATTCTAGAGCTAAGTTTTCCTCTATTGTGAGATCCATTCCGTGCTGGTCTCGAAGAGCTATCTTCGTGGCGATCATGCGCTTCCTTGCTTTGGAGTGTGAGCTGTCTGCTGGGGAGAAACATGATCGCCCAGAACGCAAATAGCTGTCGTCTGCTATGTTTATTACCCAAGCTACAAGTAGCTCGCAAGTCATAGAGACATCGGGTACAAGGTTCACAATTATCGCATTTGCCGGTGAGTCGGATACGTAAGTTATCAACCGCCCACACGCCCGCATGTGACATATCACCGTATCGGAGTAATAACATACTCATCTCCACCATGGGAACGGCGGGCGCATGAAGCATGTAATTAAATTGGTGGCACACATTATCGCCACCTCGAATCCGCCGCCATTCCAACACCGGAAGCGACGATGTATGATTACAGATGGGGACCTTTGCATTAAACCGCACGTGTCGTGTAACACATGGTCATGGAGAGACTTGGCGGTAATGGCGCTAAGAGCAACCATGGTGTTTAACGCAAACATTTTGAGATGCTCATCAATTAATTTCGGGGACATCACCATTCCACGAATTTTTACCAGACCCGGGTAGTTCTGATGGTATATATTCTGCAGACGCTGCAAGGAGACGTGGCCGCGTTGAATTAACGAATGCACACTGTCGTCCTCCAAGCCAAACATGTAGGCTGTGAGAAGAGAATGGGCAATGGCGTTGCCGCAAGGTACCAAATCAACATCACTTAGGGCAGCTTGCGCTCTCCCGATGATTACCTGAGTAAACCTATCATCAAATTCGACACAGATCCCGAAGGTACATTCCTAGTGGCTCATCGGATCGATCAGCCTTGCGAAGAATTCTCTGAAAAATTCTAACTAGCACACTGCTAGGAAGAGATATTTTGCGTTTGCGTGCGAAAAAATGATATAGTTCTGGTAAGTGCTCCTCTTAAATAATAATGGTCGACGTGAAGGTAGTGGGGGCCAGCTTTGATAATCGTATACGATTGTTAAAAGCGTGTTTGAGCCTGAGTTCTGAGTGTACGACGTATGAATGTTCGGTCCAATGAAGGAAAATTTAACCATCTCGAGAGAACGAACTCCGTGGCTATAAATAGCAAGCTGTCATGCGAACACAGTTCATTTCTCATTTGCATCCCCTGATGAAAACCCACCGTTCAAACACAAGGTTCGGAGTTAACGTCGTTCGGTCCACGTTTCAGCCTTCTCAGTTGTTATGTAATACTGGACATATGGTTTCCAGATGCAAGCTCAGGCTACGGAGTCCGCAATCGAGCGGGCACACAAATTGCACGATGAGTTATGGGATGGTTTGCATTTTAGGCGTCATGGGTACGTTCCGCTTCTAGCTAGCAAGTTCGAAAATACTACCGTGACGGACTCGTTAAAAGTTGTTCAAAATATAAATGTCTAGATTACTCAATGTAAAGATAAACAAACTCCAAAGCAATCGTGAATAATGCCAGCCTGTACTGTATAGTCGCGTGTGCAATCGTGGCAATTGGTCGTTAGGTACGCGATCGCGTGACCCCCCCGTGGTTTGGCTCCGAGTCAGCCTTGACAATCGTATGCGATTGTTGAAGCTATACGATTGTCAAAGCTGACTTCTGAGGTATGCCCCAGACTCACTCTGGATACCGTGTCTACTTTATTGATTTTTATCCCTGAATTGGGGTGCAATAAAACAGGGTCAAAAGTTTGTTGATTTGCCGAAAACAATTCAATATTTAAAAGTTTTTCTTTGTTCTCTTAGTGCGGAGCCTGCCTATCTACCAATTATTTAGTTAATGTTTTTTTTTAAATAATTTTAATTATCATTATTTTCTTAAATATTGACCATTCCGTTAAAATATTTAATTATTTCCACTTTTAAGGCCGATGGGCTATTTGTTGGCAGAGGACACCCAACTCCACATCGCATTCGACCAGAAGGAGATTGCGGCTATCAACGAATGCCAACCTTTTAGGGTGGCCAGCGCGCTTCTTGTCGAGGTGGCGCAAAACTTTCTCTAAGAAAAATAAAAGTCGGTCCTCAATGGAGAGCTTGGGCTCGGGACGAGTTACAACAGGGTCGATGTTCACTGCTGTGGGAGAGACACCGCGCTTCACACCGAAGCTCACGAGTGACGCCTGTCGACGCTTGTCTAACGAATGGCGCAGCTTGGTCATGCTTGTCACATATGGTCGTCTTACCCCATTTACAAGTGTCAGGGCTGCATTTACATAAGATACACGCCGAGTCCCCCGTTAAATTATGATATTGCTACAGTCCCGAGTCCGCCGGCGTGTGGTGATGTGAACTGCATGCCCCCCCGGTGTGGTTTAGACTCAGCTTGCTTATCAAAGCGTACTTGTGGGTGTGCCCCAGGCTAACACTCGACACTCGCGTGTACAGTGTTGGGGGTTCTTGGGAGCGCATTGAGGGTATATGCCAACGTTGACACCGCTTAATGTGTTAAGTATGGGTAAACTTAATTTATCACGTTACATCCTTAAATGTGGGCTTAAGTGTGGTGACCCTATTTTGGCGTATTTATTTTTCATTTCGACGAAAAATGGGGCGGGCGGGCGGGCTGTGCGGACGGTCGGCCGCTTCTCGGGCCCACTATCTCATCTCCTTATACATAATATCACAGCGAAATATTGTGGTTTAAGAAATATTGCCTTTATAATATCCAACAAATTCCTCGATACTACTCGACGAGGACCGCTCTCTAACGATACAATGGGAGTGATACACTATATAGTGGAACCGTACTTTTGCTAGCCGGCTATTCGAGAAATGTCCGTCCACGTTGACAAGATCTCAACACCATCGTGACATCTTTGCGTGTCCCATAGCTCACGACATCGAAAGCCACGTCTCACAATATTGTGTACCAGCTCCACGCCATTTCAGACAAAAAAAATGACGAGGTTATGTCTTGTCACTGGAGAAACTTCTTTATGTGCAACACGCATATTGCTGCGCTCATGTCTGATATGTTGACACAGCGATGCCTCTTGCCAACACATCAACCGCATGCTAGGCCGTGCTCATGGACTGCTGACATATGCTTGTGAGCATATGCATCGTCACATCCGTCAGATAAAGGTGGCACATATCGGCGGGATCAACAATCGTTCGATGGTTTGAAATCGCAACATGTCCCATAATTTGCATGTGTGTAGCATGCCACAATAAGTAGACACCGGCCCAGAGTAGGGCCGGGGACATCAATATACTCATACGACCGAAGGGCGTGGTTTTCCCTTTTTTTCCCTTTTTCTTTTACAAGAAGTAGACAGGGGCACCGGCACGTGTTGATGACAACTTGATAAAGGTTAACATTGCCGGTAATCACATCATAAAGACATTTTCGAGTCGTTGCTATCTATGTTGAAACGTCCCAATTCTAGACTCATATCAGCGTTCAATAGCGGGTCTTCTCGAGGGGTGAGCGATACTTCAAAAACAGAAGCATCATCGTCCCCCGCAGGATCCAATTCTGAAGTTTCATTCTCTGCTGCCATCCAATTAATGTCATTCGGAAAAGGTAACTTGGCATCAGCCGCACTATCCTTTCCCTGCACTGAAGATGCCTGATCCTCACTGTGGACCAGGTTTTCGTTGTGCATTGCGGCAAGCGAGTTGGGGGTATAGATGGCGCGTTCTTCTGTTGCTGGACGGCCCGGATGAAACAGCTTTGCCCCCCTTCTCACGCCCCGTCTTAAGCTGGTTAGCCCTGGGGTGATGATGACGTAGCTGAGGTGCTTTTTGGCGGAAACCGTCAGGTTATCTATATCCCAGTGCCTATCTAGAACATCGTGCACTCCGTGCATCAGGAGCCGGAATGTGGGCGCGTAGCAGGGCACGATGAGGTACATAGCATAGCTCATAACGGGAACCTGGCACATCATCATGGCGATGCCGAGGCCTTCTTTGCGGTCCGGCTCGGCATGGATCCAAAAAAGAAGGAACTGTACAAACACCTGGTTGAGCAGGATGATAAAGCACAGGCGATCCATGTCGTCACTCTGCATTGCAAAGGCAGCAGGGCCGCCGCAAAGGACACTCAGATGGGAGGAGGCGAAGGGGTCACGGTAATCCAGCTAGAACTACACTCGAGATGAGCGCGCCTGGCAGATTGCTGCCACAGAATCAATGCAAAGATCGCCTACAGTGTTCACGCAGGAACAAAGCGCCCACGTGGCGTTCATGAGCAAAAAATAACTCAACGAAACAATGCACCTCGACTTGTGCTCTTGATGCACGCTATCTGTACTCGGGTGTCGGAGTTGGCCGCTCAGGACCCCACCGCAATGGTGTACATTGATACAATAGGTAGTCACCCACGATCCTTGCGATGAAGGCAAGTCAACAAGGGACGACAAGGGCTACCGCCACGTGGCACTGTGCCGAGTGACTGCAGGGATCCTCACCGTATACGGCATGCAGCGACAGAGGAGAATGATGGCGCCCCCCGCGATGCAAAGAGCGTAGAATAGTGCGATGGTATCATCGTTGGTGATGATCTGAACCACGAGCACGAATCCCGTCTGGAGCAACCTTCGTGTCACTTCGAGTAGCTGAATCCCTCCCCTCCACATCTCATTAGGGCAGTCAAGGGTGGTTGAGAACCAGACGTGCAGATGATGCGGTCTCTTGTGACACACGATCTCATTACCAAAAGCACACAATACTCACATACATTGAAAGCAATACCTTTGTGTCTGACGGGCCGGGCGCTCAGGTGGAGGCACAGTTTGCTCCGAGGAATGCGGGCTGTCCGCGGCAGTGCGGTGCGTTCAGGGACGGGTGCGGATGGGGGGCAAAGTGCAGAGCTCAGTGACTACGGCATCGCTTCAGCCGCCGAGTGATTCATTTATTTGTTTGCACGCCCGCTAGTCTTGGATATATCGAACCGGTACATGCCCCGCATCGGTCATTCTGGGCCAGACACAATCGGTCCATCATTGCTCCCATGCGCATCGCGCAGCCTCCACTTGACACATTTCTTCTGGCGCGAGATCTCCAGGCTTTGTTTCAGAGTCTCTGGCACCGCTCACTGGGGACTCACTGGGGTGCGCTGGTCCCCGCCACGACCCCCTGTCGAGTCAGCCGCCCTATGTGGCTGTGGAGCCAAAGAGAGCTGTCATCATCCGTCGAGATGGCACACGTTCTCCAGCATCACTCCCACTGTCTGCACGCACACACAGCTGCATCCTTCCTCGGGGGGGGCTGCGGAATGCCCCGCTTTCCGAGGGGGGCGCCCAAGCGCATAACTGCTGAGACAGCGGCGCCTTCAGATGGAAGCTACTCTTAGTGGACTGCGAGAGCGCTGCCACACACATCCTTTTGGCTTTCTCGGTGCCACAAGTTACTCCCAGAGCCTTCCACCACCGATAAAAAAGTGCTGCTTCCCACTCATCACCGCCCACGTTGTCCAACTGTCTATGCCACCGGCGCCGTTCTACTTTCCAGCAGTCGCTGCGCCTCCTCATGCAACTTATGCGCCACCTCGTCCAGCGGTCCCCACATGGGGCTTGTTCCACTTGTCCCCACCACCACTAGGGCTGCCACCGCAGCCTGCTTGAAACACTCTTGTGGGGCAATCACCCTCAATCACCCAGGGGGGCCGCCAGCTCCGGCAAGACCGCCCGTGTGATCCCGCACAGCACCTCGGGCTTGAGGTGCAAGTTCCGACGCTTGTCCACTCAGAAGCCTCTCGCCTGCCTCTGAAAGAGGAGCACTCGCCCCCTGGCCATAAGTGAGGCGATGCGGTGTGCAGCTTTGCCCATGTCGGACACATCCAGATGCTCCATTGGCTCTCAGGCCGACGAGCGTGGCCACTCCTCAGTGGATCGCTCAGGGGTTGCCAGGTCACCTCCCACCTTCACACCGCAGCTGCGCTTGGTGCTCAGAGGGAAGCACAGGTCAAGCCGCAAGCGAATGCGGCCGACAGATGATAGATCTGCGCTCTCTCCGGTTTGCCATATGGAAACGAAATCCGTGTCAAACGGCTGGAAGTACTTCGCTGGTGGTGAGCCGACCAATGCTTCTCTCTGCATGGGTTTAACGAAGTGGGAGCTATGCACGCCGCCATGACCTGCGCTTCTCTCGGGTCGATGCACCGCCGCCATGACCTGCGCTTCTCTCGGGTCGATGCACCGCCGCCATGACCTGCGCTTCTCTCGGGTCGATGCACCGCCGCCA